>CAMPDV010005068.1:0-25512 GCA_946699065.1 Loxodes magnus
TTTCAGTTTTAAGGAGTATGATTATTTAGTAATAAGTATTTAGAAAAGTGAAGAAGTAAAGTAAGAAAAGAAGAAAGAGTTTCAGTTTTAAGGAGTGTGCTTTGAGAAGTAATAAGTATTTAGAAAAGTGAAGAAGTAAAGTAAGAAAAGAAGAAAGAGTTTCAGTTTTATTGAGTGTGCTTTGAGAAGTAATAAGTATTTAGAAAAGTGAAGAAGCTAAGTAAGAAAAGAAGATAGAGTTTCAGTTTTAAGGAGTATGATTATTTAGTAATAAGTATTTAGAAAAGTGAAGAAGTAAAGTAAGAAAAGAAGAAAGAGTTTCAGTTTTAAGGAGTATGATTATTTAGTAATAAGTATTTAGAAAAGTGAAGAAGTAAAGTAAGAAAAGAAGAAAGAATTTTAGGTTTAAGGAGTATGATTATTTAGTAATAAGTATTTAGAAAAGTGAAGAAGTAAAGTAAGAAAAGAAGATAGAGTTTCAGTTTTAAGGAGTATGATTATTTAGTAATAAGTATTTAGAAAAGTGAAGAAGTAAAGTAAGAAAAGAAGAAAGAGTTTCAGTTTTAAGGAGTATGATTATTTAGTAATAAGTATTTAAAAAGTGAAGAAGTAAAGTAAGAAAAGAAAAAAGAGTTTCAGTTTTATTGAGTATGATTATTTAGTAATAAGTATTTAGAAAAGTGAAGAAGTAAAGTAAGAAAAGAAGATAGAGTTTCAGTTTTAAGGAGTATGCTTTGAAAAGTAATAAGTATTTGAAAAGTGAAGAAGTAAAGTAAGAAAAGAAGATAGAGTTTCAGTTTTAAGGAGTGTGCTTTGAAAAGTAATAAGTATTTAGAAAAGTGAAGAAGCTAAGTAAGAAAAGAAGATAGAGTTTCAGTTTTAAGGAGTATGATTATTTAGTAATAAGTATTTAGAAAAGTGAAGAAGTAAAGTAAGAAAAGAAGATAGAGTTTCAGTTTTAAGGAGTATGATTATTTAGTAATAAGTATTTAAAAAGTGAAGAAGTAAAGTAAGAAAAGAAGATAGAATTTCAGTTTTAAGGAGTATGATTATTTAGTAATAAGTATTTAGAAAAGTGAAGAAGTAAAGTAAGAAAAGAAGATAGAGTTTCAGTTTTAAGGAGTATGATTATTTAGTAATAAGTATTTAGAAAAGTGAAGAAGTAAAGTAAGAAAAGAAAAAAGAGTTTCAGTTTTATTGAGTATGATTATTTAGTAATAAGTATTTAGAAAAGTGAAGAAGTAAAGTAAGAAAAGAAGATAGAATTTCAGTTTTAAGGAGTGTGCTTTGAGAAGTAATAAGTATTTAGAAAAGTGAAGAAGTAAAGTAAGAAAAGAAGAAAGAGTTTCAGTTTTATTGAGTGTGCTTTGAGAAGTAATAAGTATTTAGAAAAGTGAAGAAGCTAAGTAAGAAAAGAAGATAGAGTTTCAGTTTTAAGGAGTATGATTATTTAGTAATAAGTATTTAGAAAAGTGAAGAAGTAAAGTAAGAAAAGAAGAAAGAGTTTCAGTTTTAAGGAGTATGATTATTTAGTAATAAGTATTTAGAAAAGTGAAGAAGTAAAGTAAGAAAAGAAGAAAGAATTTTAGGTTTAAGGAGTATGATTATTTAGTAATAAGTATTTAGAAAAGTGAAGAAGTAAAGTAAGAAAAGAAGATAGAGTTTCAGTTTTATTTAGTATGATCATTTAGTAATAAGTATTTGGAAAAGTGAAGAAGTAAAGTAAGAAAAGATTATAGAGTTTCAGTTTTAAGGAGTATGATTATTTAGTAATAAGTATTTAGAAAAGTGAAGAAGTAAAGTAAGAAAAGAAGAAAGAGTTTCAGTTTTAAGGAGTATGATTATTTAGTAATAAGTATTTAGAAAAGTGAAGAAGTAAAGAAAGAAAAGAAGATAGAGTTTCAGTTTTAAGGAGTATGATTATTTAGTAATAAGTATTTAGAAAAGTGAAGAAGTAAAGTAAAAAAAGAAGATAGAGTTTCAGTTTTAAGGAGTATGATTATTTAGTAATAAGAATTTAGAAAAGTGAAGAAGTAAAGTAAGAAAAGATTATAGAGTTTCAGTTTTAAGGAGTATGATTATTTAGTAATAAGTATTTAGAAAAGTGAAGAAGTAAAGTAAGAAAAGAAGAAAGAGTTTCAGTTTTAAGGAGTATGATTATTTAGTAATAAGTATTTAGAAAAGTGAAGAAGTAAAGTAAGAAAAGAAGAAAGAGTTTCAGTTTTAAGGAGTATGATTATTTAGTAATAAGTATTTAGAAAAGTGAAGAAGCTAAGTAAGAAAAGATTATAGAGTTTCAGTTTTAAGGAGTATGATTATTTAGTAATAAGTATTTAGAAAAGTGAAGAAGTAAAGTAAGAAAAGAAGAAAGAGTTTCAGTTTTAAGGAGTATGATTATTTAGTAATAAGTATTTAGAAAAGTGAAGAAGTAAAGTAAGAAAAGAAGATAGAATTTTAGGTTTAAGGAGTATGATTATTTAGTAATAAGTATTTAGAAAAGTGAAGAAGTAAAGTAAGAAAAGAAGATAGAGTTTCAGTTTTAAGGAGTATGATTATTTAGTAATAAGTATTTAGAAAAGTGAAGAAGTAAAGTAAGAAAAGAAGATAGAGTTTCAGTTTTAAGGAGTATGATTATTTAGTAATAAGTATTTAGAAAAGTGAAGAAGTAAAGTAAGAAAATAAGATAGAGTTTCAGTTTTAAGGAGTATGATTATTTAGTAATAAGTATTTAGAAAAGTGAAGAAGCTAAGTAAGAAAAGAAGATAGAGTTTCAGTTTTAAGGAGTATGATTATTTAGTAATAAGTATTTAGAAAAGTGAAGAAGTAAAGTAAGAAAAGAAGATAGAGTTTCAGTTTTAAGGAGTATGATTATTTAGTAATAAGTATTTAGAAAAGTGAAGAAGTAAAGTAAGAAAAGATAAAAGAGTTTCAGTTTTATTGAGTATGATTATTTAGTAATAAGTATTTAGAAAAGTGAAGAAGTAAAGTAAGAAAAGAAGAAAGAGTTTCAGTTTTAAGGAGTATGATTATTTAGTAATAAGTATTTAGAAAAGTGAAGAAGTAAAGTAAGAAAAGAAGATAGAGTTTCAGTTTTAAGGAGTATGATTATTTAGTAATAAGTATTTAGAAAAGTGAAGAAGTAAAGTAAGAAAAGAAGAAAGAGTTTCAGTTTTAAGGAGTATGATTATTTAGTAATAAGAATTTAGAAAAGTGAAGAAGTAAAGTAAGAAAAGATTATAGAGTTTCAGTTTTAAGGAGTATGATTATTTAGTAATAAGTATTTAGAAAAGTGAAGAAGCTAAGTAAGAAAAGAAGATAGAGTTTCAGTTTTAAGGAGTATGATTATTTAGTAATAAGTATTTAGAAAAGTGAAGAAGTAAAGTAAGAAAAGAAGATAGAGTTTCAGTTTTAAGGAGTATGATTATTTAGTAATAAGTATTTAGAAAAGTGAAGAAGTAAAGTAAGAAAAGAAGATAGAATTTTAGGTTTAAGGAGTATGATTATTTAGTAATAAGTATTTAGAAAAGTGAAGAAGTAAAGTAAGAAAAGAAGATAGAGTTTCAGTTTTAAGGAGTATGATTATTTAGTAATAAGTATTTAGAAAAGTGAAGAAGCTAAGTAAGAAAAGAAGATAGAGTTTTAGATTTAAGGAGTGTGCTTTGAGAAGTAATAAGTATTTAGAAAAGTGAAGAAGTAAAGTAAGAAAAGATTATAGAGTTTCAGTTTTAAGGAGTATGATTATTTAGTAATAAGTATTTAGAAAAGTGAAGAAGTAAAGTAAGAAAAGAAGATAGAGTTTTAGATTTAAGGAGTATGATTATTTAGTAATAAGTATTTAGAAAAGTGAAGAAGTAAAGTAAAAAAAGAAGATAGAGTTTCAGTTTTAAGGAGTGTGCTTTGAGAAGTAATAAGTATTTGGAAAAGTGAAGAAGTAAAGTAAGAAAAGAAGATAGAGTTTCAGTTTTAAGGAGTATGATTATTTAGTAATAAGTATTTAGAAAAGTGAAGAAGTAAAGTAAGAAAAGAAGATAGAGTTTCAGTTTTAAGGAGTATGATTATTTAGTAATAAGTATTTAGAAAAGTGAAGAAGCTAGTAAGAAAAGAAGATAGAGTTTCAGTTTTAAGGAGTATGATTATTTAGTAATAAGTATTTAGAAAAGTGAAGAAGTAAAGTAAGAAAAGAAGAAAGAATTTTAGGTTTAAGGAGTATGATTATTTAGTAATAAGTATTTAGAAAAGTGAAGAAGTAAAGTAAGAAAAGAAGATAGAGTTTCAGTTTTAAGGAGTATGATTATTTAGTAATAAGTATTTAGAAAAGTGAAGAAGTAAAGTAAAAAAAGAAGATAGAGTTTTAGATTTAAGGAGTGTGCTTTGAGAAGTAATAAGTATTTAGAAAAGTGAAGAAGTAAAGTAAGAAAATAAGATAGAGTTTCAGTTTTAAGGAGTATGATTATTTAGTAATAAGTATTTAGAAAAGTGAAGAAGCTAAGTAAGAAAAGAAGATAGAGTTTCAGTTTTAAGGAGTATGATTATTTAGTAATAAGTATTTAGAAAAGTGAAGAAGTAAAGTAAGAAAAGAAGATAGAGTTTCAGTTTTAAGGAGTATGATTATTTAGTAATAAGTATTTAGAAAAGTGAAGAAGTAAAGTAAGAAAAGAAAAAAGAGTTTCAGTTTTATTGAGTATGATTATTTAGTAATAAGTATTTAGAAAAGTGAAGAAGTAAAGTAAGAAAAGAAGATAGAATTTTAGGTTTAAGGAGTATGATTATTTAGTAATAAGTATTTAGAAAAGTGAAGAAGTAAAGTAAGAAAAGAAGATAGAATTTCAGTTTTAAGGAGTGTGCTTTGAGAAGTAATAAGTATTTAGAAAAGTGAAGAAGTAAAGTAAGAAAAGAAGAAAGAGTTTCAGTTTTAAGGAGTATGATTATTTAGTAATAAGTATTTAGAAAAGTGAAGAAGTAAAGTAAGAAAAGAAGAAAGAGTTTCAGTTTTAAGGAGTATGATTATTTAGTAATAAGTATTTGGAAAAGTGAAGAAGCTAAGTAAGAAAAGAAGATAGAGTTTCAGTTTTAAGGAGTATGATTATTTAGTAATAAGTATTTAGAAAAGTGAAGAAGTAAAGTAAGAAAAGAAGATAGAGTTTCAGTTTTAAGGAGTATGATTATTTAGTAATAAGTATTTAGAAAAGTGAAGAAGTAAAGTAAGAAAAGAAGATAGAATTTTAGGTTTAAGGAGTATGATTATTTAGTAATAAGTATTTAGAAAAGTGAAGAAGTAAAGTAAGAAAAGAAGAAAGAATTTCAGTTTTATAAGTATGCTTTGAGAAGTAATTAGTATTTTGAAAAGTGAAGAAGCTAAGTAAGAAAAGAAGATAGAGTTTCAGTTTTAAGGAGTATGATTATTTAGTAATAAGTATTTAGAAAAGTGAAGAAGTAAAGTAAGAAAAGATTATAGAGTTTCAGTTTTAAGGAGTATGATTATTTAGTAATAAGTATTTAGAAAAGTGAAGAAGTAAAGTAAGAAAAGAAGATAGAGTTTTAGATTTAAGGAGTATGATTATTTAGTAATAAGTATTTAGAAAAGTGAAGAAGTAAAGTAAAAAAAGAAGATAGAGTTTCAGTTTTAAGGAGTGTGCTTTGAGAAGTAATAAGTATTTAGAAAAGTGAAGAAGTAAAGTAAGAAAAGATAAAAGAGTTTCAGTTTTATTGAGTATGATTATTTAGTAATAAGTATTTAGAAAAGTGAAGAAGTAAAGTAAGAAAAGAAGATAGAGTTTCAGTTTTAAGGAGTATGATTATTTAGTAATAAGTATTTAGAAAAGTGAAGAAGTAAAGTAAGAAAAGAAGATAGAGTTTCAGTTTTAAGGAGTGTGCTTTGAGAAGTAAAAAGTATTTAGAAAAGTGAAGAAGTAAAGTAAGAAAAGATTATAGAGTTTCAGTTTTAAGGAGTATGATTATTTAGTAATAAGTATTTAGAAAAGTGAAGAAGTAAAGTAAGAAAAGAAGATAGAGTTTTAGATTTAAGGAGTATGATTATTTAGTAATAAGTATTTAGAAAAGTGAAGAAGTAAAGTAAAAAAAGAAGATAGAGTTTTAGATTTAAGGAGTGTGCTTTGAGAAGTAATAAGTATTTAGAAAAGTGAAGAAGTAAAGTAAGAAAAGATTATAGAGTTTCAGTTTTAAGGAGTATGATTATTTAGTAATAAGTATTTAGAAAAGTGAAGAAGTAAAGTAAGAAAAGAAGATAGAGTTTCAGTTTTAAGGAGTATGATTATTTAGTAATAAGTATTTAGAAAAGTGAAGAAGTAAAGTAAAAAAAGAAGATAGAGTTTCAGTTTTAAGGAGTGTGCTTTGAGAAGTAATAAGTATTTAGAAAAGTGAAGAAGTAAAGTAAGAAAAGAAGATAGAGTTTCAGTTTTAAGGAGTATGATTATTTAGTAATAAGTATTTAGAAAAGTGAAGAAGCTAAGTAAGAAAAGAAGATAGAGTTTCAGTTTTAAGGAGTATGATTATTTAGTAATAAGTATTTAGAAAAGTGAAGAAGTAAAGTAAGAAAAGAAGATAGAGTTTCAGTTTTAAGGAGTATGATTATTTAGTAATAAGTATTTAAAAAGTAAGAAGTAAAGTAAGAAAAGAAGATAGAATTTTAGGTTTAAGGAGTATGATTATTTAGTAATAAGTATTTAGAAAAGTGAAGAAGTAAAGTAAGAAAAGAAGATAGAATTTCAGTTTTAAGGAGTGTGCTTTGAGAAGTAATAAGTATTTAGAAAAGTGAAGAAGTAAAGTAAGAAAAGAAGATAGAGTTTCAGTTTTAAGGAGTATGATCATTTAGTAATAAGTATTTGGAAAAGTGAAGAAGTAAAGTAAGAAAAGAAGATAGAGTTTCAGTTTTAAGGAGTATCATTATTTAGTAATAAGTATTTAGAAAAGTGAAGAAGCTAAGTAAGAAAAGAAGATAGAGTTTCAGTTTTAAGGAGTATGATTATTTAGTAATAAGTATTTAGAAAAGTGAAGAAGTAAAGTAAGAAAAGAAGATAGAATTTTTGGTTTAAGGAGTATGATTATTTAGTAATAAGTATTTAGAAAAGTGAAGAAGTAAAGTAAGAAAAAAAGTTAGAGTTTTAGATTTAAGGAGTATGATTATTTAGTAATAAGTATTTAGAAAAGTGAAGAAGTAAAGTAAGAAAAGAAGATAGAATTTTAGGTTTAAGGAGTGTGCTTTGAGAAGTAATAAGTATTTAGAAAAGTGAAGAAGTAAAGTAAGAAAAGAAGATAGAATTTTTGGTTTAAGGAGTATGATTATTTAGTAATAAGTATTTAGAAAAGTGAAGAAGTAAAGTAAGAAAAGAAGATAGAGTTTCAGTTTTAAGGAGTATGATTATTTAGTAATAAGTATTTAGAAAAGTGAAGAAGTAAAGTAAGAAAAGAAGAAAGAGTTTCAGTTTTAAGGAGTATGATTATTTAGTAATAAGTATTTAGAAAAGTGAAGAAGTAAAGTAAGAAAAGAAGAAAGAATTTTAGGTTTAAGGAGTATGATTATTTAGTAATAAGTATTTAGAAAAGTGAAGAAGAGAAGTAAGAAAAGAAGATAGAATTTCAGTTTTAAGGAGTATGATTATTTAGTAATAAGTATTTAGAAAAGTGAAGAAGTAAAGTAAGAAAAGATTATAGAGTTTCAGTTTTAAGGAGTATGATTATTTAGTAATAAGTATTTAGAAAAGTGAAGAAGTAAAGTAAGAAAATAAGATAGAGTTTCAGTTTTAAGGAGTATGATTATTTAGTAATAAGTATTTAGAAAAGTGAAGAAGTAAAGTAAGAAAAGAAGATAGAGTTTCAGTTTTAAGGAGTATGATTATTTAGTAATAAGTATTTAGAAAAGTGAAGAAGTAAAGTAAGAAAAGAAGAAAGAGTTTCAGTTTTAAGGAGTATGATTATTTAGTAATAAGTATTTAGAAAAGTGAAGAAGTAAAGTAAGAAAAGAAGATAGAGTTTCAGTTTTAAGGAGTATGATTATTTAGTAATAAGTATTTAGAAAAGTGAAGAAGTAAAGTAAAAAAAGAAGATAGAGTTTTAGATTTAAGGAGTGTGCTTTGAGAAGTAATAAGTATTTAGAAAAGTGAAGAAGTAAAGTAAGAAAATAAGATAGAGTTTCAGTTTTAAGGAGTATGATTATTTAGTAATAAGTATTTAGAAAAGTGAAGAAGCTAAGTAAGAAAAGAAGATAGAGTTTCAGTTTTAAGGAGTATGATTATTTAGTAATAAGTATTTAGAAAAGTGAAGAAGTAAAGTAAGAAAAGAAGATAGAGTTTCAGTTTTAAGGAGTATGATTATTTAGTAATAAGTATTTAGAAAAGTGAAGAAGTAAAGTAAGAAAAGAAAAAAGAGTTTCAGTTTTATTGAGTATGATTATTTAGTAATAAGTATTTAGAAAAGTGAAGAAGTAAAGTAAGAAAAGAAGATAGAATTTTAGGTTTAAGGAGTATGATTATTTAGTAATAAGTATTTAGAAAAGTGAAGAAGTAAAGTAAGAAAAGAAGATAGAATTTCAGTTTTAAGGAGTGTGCTTTGAGAAGTAATAAGTATTTAGAAAAGTGAAGAAGTAAAGTAAGAAAAGAAGAAAGAGTTTCAGTTTTAAGGAGTATGATTATTTAGTAATAAGTATTTAGAAAAGTGAAGAAGTAAAGTAAGAAAAGAAGAAAGAGTTTCAGTTTTAAGGAGTATGATTATTTAGTAATAAGTATTTAGAAAAGTGAAGAAGCTAAGTAAGAAAAGAAGATAGAGTTTCAGTTTTAAGGAGTATGATTATTTAGTAATAAGTATTTAGAAAAGTGAAGAAGTAAAGTAAGAAAAGAAGATAGAGTTTCAGTTTTAAGGAGTATGATTATTTAGTAATAAGTATTTAGAAAAGTGAAGAAGTAAAGTAAGAAAAGAAGATAGAATTTTAGGTTTAAGGAGTATGATTATTTAGTAATAAGTATTTAGAAAAGTGAAGAAGTAAAGTAAGAAAAGAAGAAAGAATTTCAGTTTTATAAGTATGCTTTGAGAAGTAATTAGTATTTTGAAAAGTGAAGAAGCTAAGTAAGAAAAGAAGATAGAGTTTCAGTTTTAAGGAGTATGATTATTTAGTAATAAGTATTTAGAAAAGTGAAGAAGTAAAGTAAGAAAAGATTATAGAGTTTCAGTTTTAAGGAGTATGATTATTTAGTAATAAGTATTTAGAAAAGTGAAGAAGTAAAGTAAGAAAAGAAGATAGAGTTTTAGATTTAAGGAGTATGATTATTTAGTAATAAGTATTTAGAAAAGTGAAGAAGTAAAGTAAAAAAAGAAGATAGAGTTTCAGTTTTAAGGAGTGTGCTTTGAGAAGTAATAAGTATTTAGAAAAGTGAAGAAGTAAAGTAAGAAAAGATAAAAGAGTTTCAGTTTTATTGAGTATGATTATTTAGTAATAAGTATTTAGAAAAGTGAAGAAGTAAAGTAAGAAAAGAAGATAGAGTTTCAGTTTTAAGGAGTATGATTATTTAGTAATAAGTATTTAGAAAAGTGAAGAAGTAAAGTAAAAAAAGAAGATAGAGTTTCAGTTTTAAGGAGTGTGCTTTGAGAAGTAAAAAGTATTTAGAAAAGTGAAGAAGTAAAGTAAGAAAAGATTATAGAGTTTCAGTTTTAAGGAGTATGATTATTTAGTAATAAGTATTTAGAAAAGTGAAGAAGTAAAGTAAGAAAAGAAGATAGAGTTTTAGATTTAAGGAGTATGATTATTTAGTAATAAGTATTTAGAAAAGTGAAGAAGTAAAGTAAAAAAAGAAGATAGAGTTTTAGATTTAAGGAGTGTGCTTTGAGAAGTAATAAGTATTTAGAAAAGTGAAGAAGTAAAGTAAGAAAAGATTATAGAGTTTCAGTTTTAAGGAGTATGATTATTTAGTAATAAGTATTTAGAAAAGTGAAGAAGTAAAGTAAGAAAAGAAGATAGAGTTTCAGTTTTAAGGAGTATGATTATTTAGTAATAAGTATTTAGAAAAGTGAAGAAGTAAAGTAAGAAAAGAAGATAGAGTTTCAGTTTTAAGGAGTATGATTATTTAGTAATAAGTATTTAGAAAAGTGAAGAAGTAAAGTAAGAAAAGAAGATAGAGTTTCAGTTTTATTGAGTATGATTATTTAGTAATAAGTATTTAGAAAAGTGAAGAAGTAAAGTAAGAAAAGAAGATAGAATTTTAGGTTTAAGGAGTATGATTATTTAGTAATAAGTATTTAGTGAAGAAGTAAAGTAAGAAAAAAGATAGAGTTTCAGTTTTAAGGAGTATGCTTTGAGAAGTAATAAGTATTTAGAAAAGTGAAGAAGTAAAGTAAGAAAAGAAGATAGAGTTTCAGTTTTAAGGAGTATGATTATTTAGTAATAAGTATTTAGAAAAGTGAAGAAGTAAAGTAAGAAAAGAAGATAGAGTTTCAGTTTTAAGGAGTATGATTATTTAGTAATAAGTATTTAGAAAAGTGAAGAAGTAAAGTAAGAAAAGATTATAGAGTTTCAGTTTTAAGGAGTATGATTATTTAGTAATAAGTATTTAGAAAAGTGAAGAAGTAAAGTAAGAAAAGAAGATAGAGTTTTAGATTTAAGGAGTATGATTATTTAGTAATAAGTATTTAGAAAAGTGAAGAAGTAAAGTAAAAAAAGAAGATAGAGTTTCAGTTTTAAGGAGTGTGCTTTGAGAAGTAATAAGTATTTAGAAAAGTGAAGAAGTAAAGTAAGAAAAGATAAAAGAGTTTCAGTTTTATTGAGTATGATTATTTAGTAATAAGTATTTAGAAAAGTGAAGAAGTAAAGTAAGAAAAGAAGATAGAGTTTCAGTTTTAAGGAGTATGATTATTTAGTAATAAGTATTTAGAAAAGTGAAGAAGTAAAGTAAGAAAAGAAGATAGAGTTTTTGGTTTAAGGAGTATGATTATGAGAAGTAATAAGTATTTAGAAAAGTGAAGAAGTAAAGTAAGAAAAGTTTAAGGAGTATGATTATTTAGTAATAAGTATTTAGAAAAGTGAAGAAGTAAAGTAAAAAAAGAAGATAGAGTTTCAGTTTTAAGGAGTGTGCTTTGAGAAGTAAAAAGTATTTAGAAAAGTGAAGAAGTAAAGTAAGAAAAGATTATAGAGTTTCAGTTTTAAGGAGTATGATTATTTAGTAATAAGTATTTAGAAAAGTGAAGAAGTAAAGTAAGAAAAGAAGATAGAGTTTTAGATTTAAGGAGTATGATTATTTAGTAATAAGTATTTAGAAAAGTGAAGAAGTAAAGTAAAAAAAGAAGATAGAGTTTTAGATTTAAGGAGTGTGCTTTGAGAAGTAATAAGTATTTAGAAAAGTGAAGAAGTAAAGTAAGAAAAGATTATAGAGTTTCAGTTTTAAGGAGTATGATTATTTAGTAATAAGTATTTAGAAAAGTGAAGAAGTAAAGTAAGAAAAGAAGATAGAGTTTCAGTTTTAAGGAGTATGATTATTTAGTAATAAGTATTTAGAAAAGTGAAGAAGTAAAGTAAGAAAAGAAGATAGAGTTTCAGTTTTAAGGAGTGTGCTTTGAGAAGTAATAAGTATTTAGAAAAGTGAAGAAGTAAAGTAAGAAAAGAAGATAGAGTTTCAGTTTTAAGGAGTATGATTATTTAGTAATAAGTATTTAGAAAAGTGAAGAAGCTAAGTAAGAAAAGAAGATAGAGTTTCAGTTTTAAGGAGTATGATTATTTAGTAATAAGTATTTAGAAAAGTGAAGAAGTAAAGTAAGAAAAGAAGATAGAGTTTCAGTTTTAAGGAGTATGATTATTTAGTAATAAGTATTTAAAAAGTAAGAAGTAAAGTAAGAAAAGAAGATAGAATTTTAGGTTTAAGGAGTATGATTATTTAGTAATAAGTATTTAGAAAAGTGAAGAAGTAAAGTAAGAAAAGAAGATAGAATTTCAGTTTTAAGGAGTGTGCTTTGAGAAGTAATAAGTATTTAGAAAAGTGAAGAAGTAAAGTAAGAAAAGAAGATAGAGTTTCAGTTTTAAGGAGTATGATCATTTAGTAATAAGTATTTGGAAAAGTGAAGAAGTAAAGTAAGAAAAGAAGATAGAGTTTCAGTTTTAAGGAGTATCATTATTTAGTAATAAGTATTTAGAAAAGTGAAGAAGCTAAGTAAGAAAAGAAGATAGAGTTTCAGTTTTAAGGAGTATGATTATTTAGTAATAAGTATTTAGAAAAGTGAAGAAGTAAAGTAAGAAAAGAAGATAGAATTTTTGGTTTAAGGAGTATGATTATTTAGTAATAAGTATTTAGAAAAGTGAAGAAGTAAAGTAAGAAAAAAAGTTAGAGTTTTAGATTTAAGGAGTATGATTATTTAGTAATAAGTATTTAGAAAAGTGAAGAAGTAAAGTAAGAAAAGAAGAAAGAGTTTCAGTTTTAAGGAGTATGATTATTTAGTAATAAGTATTTAGAAAAGTGAAGAAGTAAAGTAAGAAAAGAAGAAAGAATTTTAGGTTTAAGGAGTGTGCTTTGAGAAGTAATAAGTATTTAGAAAAGTGAAGAAGTAAAGTAAGAAAAGAAGATAGAATTTTTGGTTTAAGGAGTATGATTATTTAGTAATAAGTATTTAGAAAAGTGAAGAAGTAAAGTAAGAAAAGAAGATAGAGTTTCAGTTTTAAGGAGTATGATTATTTAGTAATAAGTATTTAGAAAAGTGAAGAAGTAAAGTAAGAAAAGAAGAAAGAGTTTCAGTTTTAAGGAGTATGATTATTTAGTAATAAGTATTTAGAAAAGTGAAGAAGAGAAGTAAGAAAAGAAGATAGAATTTCAGTTTTAAGGAGTATGATTATTTAGTAATAAGTATTTAGAAAAGTGAAGAAGTAAAGTAAGAAAAGATTATAGAGTTTCAGTTTTAAGGAGTATGATTATTTAGTAATAAGTATTTAGAAAAGTGAAGAAGTAAAGTAAGAAAATAAGATAGAGTTTCAGTTTTAAGGAGTATGATTATTTAGTAATAAGTATTTAGAAAAGTGAAGAAGTAAAGTAAGAAAAGAAGATAGAGTTTCAGTTTTAAGGAGTATGATTATTTAGTAATAAGTATTTAGAAAAGTGAAGAAGTAAAGTAAGAAAAGAAGAAAGAGTTTCAGTTTTAAGGAGTATGATTATTTAGTAATAAGTATTTAGAAAAGTGAAGAAGTAAAGTAAGAAAAGAAGATAGAGTTTCAGTTTTAAGGAGTATGATTATTTAGTAATAAGTATTTAGAAAAGTGAAGAAGTAAAGTAAAAAAAGAAGATAGAGTTTTAGATTTAAGGAGTGTGCTTTGAGAAGTAATAAGTATTTAGAAAAGTGAAGAAGTAAAGTAAGAAAATAAGATAGAGTTTCAGTTTTAAGGAGTATGATTATTTAGTAATAAGTATTTAGAAAAGTGAAGAAGCTAAGTAAGAAAAGAAGATAGAGTTTCAGTTTTAAGGAGTATGATTATTTAGTAATAAGTATTTAGAAAAGTGAAGAAGTAAAGTAAGAAAAGAAGATAGAGTTTCAGTTTTAAGGAGTATGATTATTTAGTAATAAGTATTTAGAAAAGTGAAGAAGTAAAGTAAGAAAAGAAAAAAGAGTTTCAGTTTTATTGAGTATGATTATTTAGTAATAAGTATTTAGAAAAGTGAAGAAGTAAAGTAAGAAAAGAAGATAGAATTTTAGGTTTAAGGAGTATGATTATTTAGTAATAAGTATTTAGAAAAGTGAAGAAGTAAAGTAAGAAAAGAAGATAGAATTTCAGTTTTAAGGAGTGTGCTTTGAGAAGTAATAAGTATTTAGAAAAGTGAAGAAGTAAAGTAAGAAAAGAAGAAAGAGTTTCAGTTTTAAGGAGTATGATTATTTAGTAATAAGTATTTAGAAAAGTGAAGAAGTAAAGTAAGAAAAGAAGAAAGAGTTTCAGTTTTAAGGAGTATGATTATTTAGTAATAAGTATTTAGAAAAGTGAAGAAGCTAAGTAAGAAAAGAAGATAGAGTTTCAGTTTTAAGGAGTATGATTATTTAGTAATAAGTATTTAGAAAAGTGAAGAAGTAAAGTAAGAAAAGAAGATAGAGTTTCAGTTTTAAGGAGTATGATTATTTAGTAATAAGTATTTAGAAAAGTGAAGAAGTAAAGTAAGAAAAGAAGATAGAATTTTAGGTTTAAGGAGTATGATTATTTAGTAATAAGTATTTAGAAAAGTGAAGAAGTAAAGTAAGAAAAGAAGAAAGAATTTCAGTTTTATAAGTATGCTTTGAGAAGTAATTAGTATTTTGAAAAGTGAAGAAGCTAAGTAAGAAAAGAAGATAGAGTTTCAGTTTTAAGGAGTATGATTATTTAGTAATAAGTATTTAGAAAAGTGAAGAAGTAAAGTAAGAAAAGATTATAGAGTTTCAGTTTTAAGGAGTATGATTATTTAGTAATAAGTATTTAGAAAAGTGAAGAAGTAAAGTAAGAAAAGAAGATAGAGTTTTAGATTTAAGGAGTATGATTATTTAGTAATAAGTATTTAGAAAAGTGAAGAAGTAAAGTAAAAAAAGAAGATAGAGTTTCAGTTTTAAGGAGTGTGCTTTGAGAAGTAATAAGTATTTAGAAAAGTGAAGAAGTAAAGTAAGAAAAGATAAAAGAGTTTCAGTTTTATTGAGTATGATTATTTAGTAATAAGTATTTAGAAAAGTGAAGAAGTAAAGTAAGAAAAGAAGATAGAGTTTCAGTTTTAAGGAGTATGATTATTTAGTAATAAGTATTTAGAAAAGTGAAGAAGTAAAGTAAAAAAAGAAGATAGAGTTTCAGTTTTAAGGAGTGTGCTTTGAGAAGTAAAAAGTATTTAGAAAAGTGAAGAAGTAAAGTAAGAAAAGATTATAGAGTTTCAGTTTTAAGGAGTATGATTATTTAGTAATAAGTATTTAGAAAAGTGAAGAAGTAAAGTAAGAAAAGAAGATAGAGTTTTAGATTTAAGGAGTATGATTATTTAGTAATAAGTATTTAGAAAAGTGAAGAAGTAAAGTAAAAAAAGAAGATAGAGTTTTAGATTTAAGGAGTGTGCTTTGAGAAGTAATAAGTATTTAGAAAAGTGAAGAAGTAAAGTAAGAAAAGATTATAGAGTTTCAGTTTTAAGGAGTATGATTATTTAGTAATAAGTATTTAGAAAAGTGAAGAAGTAAAGTAAGAAAAGAAGATAGAGTTTCAGTTTTAAGGAGTATGATTATTTAGTAATAAGTATTTAGAAAAGTGAAGAAGTAAAGTAAGAAAAGAAGATAGAGTTTCAGTTTTAAGGAGTGTGCTTTGAGAAGTAATAAGTATTTAGAAAAGTGAAGAAGTAAAGTAAGAAAAGAAGATAGAGTTTCAGTTTTAAGGAGTATGATTATTTAGTAATAAGTATTTAGAAAAGTGAAGAAGCTAAGTAAGAAAAGAAGATAGAGTTTCAGTTTTAAGGAGTATGATTATTTAGTAATAAGTATTTAGAAAAGTGAAGAAGTAAAGTAAGAAAAGAAGATAGAGTTTCAGTTTTAAGGAGTATGATTATTTAGTAATAAGTATTTAAAAAGTAAGAAGTAAAGTAAGAAAAGAAGATAGAATTTTAGGTTTAAGGAGTATGATTATTTAGTAATAAGTATTTAGAAAAGTGAAGAAGTAAAGTAAGAAAAGAAGATAGAATTTCAGTTTTAAGGAGTGTGCTTTGAGAAGTAATAAGTATTTAGAAAAGTGAAGAAGTAAAGTAAGAAAAGAAGATAGAGTTTCAGTTTTAAGGAGTATGATCATTTAGTAATAAGTATTTGGAAAAGTGAAGAAGTAAAGTAAGAAAAGAAGATAGAGTTTCAGTTTTAAGGAGTATCATTATTTAGTAATAAGTATTTAGAAAAGTGAAGAAGCTAAGTAAGAAAAGAAGATAGAGTTTCAGTTTTAAGGAGTATGATTATTTAGTAATAAGTATTTAGAAAAGTGAAGAAGTAAAGTAAGAAAAGAAGATAGAATTTTTGGTTTAAGGAGTATGATTATTTAGTAATAAGTATTTAGAAAAGTGAAGAAGTAAAGTAAGAAAAAAAGTTAGAGTTTTAGATTTAAGGAGTATGATTATTTAGTAATAAGTATTTAGAAAAGTGAAGAAGTAAAGTAAGAAAAGAAGATAGAATTTTAGGTTTAAGGAGTGTGCTTTGAGAAGTAATAAGTATTTAGAAAAGTGAAGAAGTAAAGTAAGAAAAGAAGATAGAATTTTTGGTTTAAGGAGTATGATTATTTAGTAATAAGTATTTAGAAAAGTGAAGAAGTAAAGTAAGAAAAGAAGATAGAGTTTCAGTTTTAAGGAGTATGATTATTTAGTAATAAGTATTTAGAAAAGTGAAGAAGTAAAGTAAGAAAAGAAGAAAGAGTTTCAGTTTTAAGGAGTATGATTATTTAGTAATAAGTATTTAGAAAAGTGAAGAAGTAAAGTAAGAAAAGAAGAAAGAATTTTAGGTTTAAGGAGTATGATTATTTAGTAATAAGTATTTAGAAAAGTGAAGAAGAGAAGTAAGAAAAGAAGATAGAATTTCAGTTTTAAGGAGTATGATTATTTAGTAATAAGTATTTAGAAAAGTGAAGAAGTAAAGTAAGAAAAGATTATAGAGTTTCAGTTTTAAGGAGTATGATTATTTAGTAATAAGTATTTAGAAAAGTGAAGAAGTAAAGTAAGAAAATAAGATAGAGTTTCAGTTTTAAGGAGTATGATTATTTAGTAATAAGTATTTAGAAAAGTGAAGAAGTAAAGTAAAAAAAGAAGATAGAGTTTCAGTTTTAAGGAGTGTGCTTTGAGAAGTAAAAAGTATTTAGAAAAGTGAAGAAGTAAAGTAAGAAAAGATTATAGAGTTTCAGTTTTAAGGAGTATGATTATTTAGTAATAAGTATTTAGAAAAGTGAAGAAGTAAAGTAAGAAAAGAAGATAGAGTTTTAGATTTAAGGAGTATGATTATTTAGTAATAAGTATTTAGAAAAGTGAAGAAGTAAAGTAAAAAAAGAAGATAGAGTTTTAGATTTAAGGAGTGTGCTTTGAGAAGTAATAAGTATTTAGAAAAGTGAAGAAGTAAAGTAAGAAAAGATTATAGAGTTTCAGTTTTAAGGAGTATGATTATTTAGTAATAAGTATTTAGAAAAGTGAAGAAGTAAAGTAAGAAAAGAAGATAGAGTTTCAGTTTTAAGGAGTATGATTATTTAGTAATAAGTATTTAGAAAAGTGAAGAAGTAAAGTAAAAAAAGAAGATAGAGTTTCAGTTTTAAGGAGTGTGCTTTGAGAAGTAATAAGTATTTAGAAAAGTGAAGAAGTAAAGTAAGAAAAGAAGATAGAGTTTCAGTTTTAAGGAGTATGATTATTTAGTAATAAGTATTTAAGAAAAGAAGAAAAGTGAAGAAGTAATAAGTAAGAAAAAAGAAGAGTAAGAAAAGAAGATAGAGTTTCAGTTTTAAGGAGTATGAGTAATAAGTATTTTGAAGAAGTAATAAGTATTTAGAAAAGTGAAGAAGTAAAGTAAGAAAAGAAGATAGAGTTTCAGTTTTAAGGAGTATGATCATTTAGTAATAAGTATTTGGAAAAGTGAAGAAGTAAAGTAAGAAAAGAAGATAGAGTTTCAGTTTTAAGGAGTATCATTATTTAGTAATAAGTATTTAGAAAAGTGAAGAAGCTAAGTAAGAAAAGAAGATAGAGTTTCAGTTTTAAGGAGTATGATTATTTAGTAATAAGTATTTAGAAAAGTGAAGAAGTAAAGTAAGAAAAGAAAAAAGAGTTTCAGTTTTATTGAGTATGATTATTTAGTAATAAGAATTTAGAAAAGTGAAGAAGTAAAGTAAGAAAAGATTATAGAGTTTCAGTTTTAAGGAGTATGATTATTTAGTAATAAGTATTTAGAAAAGTGAAGAAGTAAAGTAAGAAAAGAAGAAAGAGTTTCAGTTTTAAGGAGTATGATTATTTAGTAATAAGTATTTAGAAAAGTGAAGAAGTAAAGTAAGAAAAGAAGAAAGAGTTTCAGTTTTAAGGAGTGTGCTTTGAGAAGTAATAAGAATTTAGAAAAGTGAAGAAGTAAAGTAAGAAAAGATTATAGAGTTTCAGTTTTAAGGAGTATGATTATTTAGTAATAAGTATTTAGAAAAGTGAAGAAGTAAAGTAAGAAAAGAAGAAAGAGTTTCAGTTTTAAGGAGTATGATTATTTAGTAATAAGTATTTAGAAAAGTGAAGAAGTAAAGTAAGAAAAGAAGAAAGAATTTTAGGTTTAAGGAGTATGATTATTTAGTAATAAGTATTTAGAAAAGTGAAGAAGTAAAGTAAGAAAATAAGATAGAGTTTCAGTTTTAAGGAGTACGATTATTTAGTAATAAGTATTTAGAAAAGTGAAGAAGTAAAGTAAGAAAAGATTATAGAGTTTCAGTTTTAAGGAGTATGATTATTTAGTAATAAGTATTTAGAAAAGTGAAGAAGTAAAGTAAGAAAATAAGATAGAGTTTCAGTTTTAAGGAGTATGATTATTTAGTAATAAGTATTTAGAAAAGTGAAGAAGCTAAGTAAGAAAAGAAGATAGAGTTTCAGTTTTAAGGAGTATGATTATTTAGTAATAAGTATTTAGAAAAGTGAAGAAGTAAAGTAAGAAAAGAAGATAGAGTTTCAGTTTTAAGGAGTATGATTATTTAGTAATAAGTATTTAGAAAAGTGAAGAAGTAAAGTAAGAAAAGAAAAAAGAGTTTCAGTTTTATTGAGTATGATTATTTAGTAATAAGTATTTAGAAAAGTGAAGAAGTAAAGTAAGAAAAGAAGATAGAATTTTAGGTTTAAGGAGTATGATTATTTAGTAATAAGTATTTAGAAAAGTGAAGAAGTAAAGTAAGAAAAGAAGATAGAATTTCAGTTTTAAGGAGTGTGCTTTGAGAAGTAATAAGTATTTAGAAAAGTGAAGAAGTAAAGTAAGAAAAGAAGAAAGAGTTTCAGTTTTAAGGAGTATGATTATTTAGTAATAAGTATTTAGAAAAGTGAAGAAGTAAAGTAAGAAAAGAAGAAAGAATTTAGTTTTAAGGAGTAAGCTTTGAGAAATAATAAGTATTTAGAAAAGTGAAGAAGTAAAGTAAGAAAAGAAGATAGAATTTTAGGTTTAAGGAGTATGATTATTTAGTAATAAGTATTTAGAAAAGTGAAGAAGTAAAGTAAGAAAAGAAGATAGAATTTCAGTTTTAAGGAGTGTGCTTTGAGAAGTAATAAGTATTTAGAAAAGTGAAGAAGTAAAGTAAGAAAAGAAGAAAGAGTTTCAGTTTTAAGGAGTATGATTATTTAGTAATAAGTATTTAAAAAGTGAAGAAGTAAAGTAAGAAAAGAAAAAAGAGTTTCAGTTTTATTGAGTATGATTATTTAGTAATAAGTATTTAGAAAAGTGAAGAAGTAAAGTAAGAAAAGAAGATAGAGTTTCAGTTTTAAGGAGTATGCTTTGAAAAGTAATAAGTATTTGAAAAGTGAAGAAGTAAAGTAAGAAAAGAAGATAGAGTTTCAGTTTTAAGGAGTATGATTATTTAGTAATAAGTATTTAGAAAAGTGAAGAAGTAAAGTAAGAAAAGAAGATAGAATTTTAGGTTTAAGGAGTATGATTATTTAGTAATAAGTATTTAGAAAAGTGAAGAAGTAAAGTAAGAAAAGAAGAAAGAATTTCAGTTTTATAAGTATGCTTTGAGAAGTAATTAGTATTTTGAAAAGTGAAGAAGCTAAGTAAGAAAAGAAGATAGAGTTTTAGATTTAAGGAGTGTGCTTTGAGAAGTAATAAGTATTTAGAAAAGTGAAGAAGTAAAGTAAGAAAAGATTATAGAGTTTCAGTTTTAAGGAGTATGATTATTTAGTAATAAGTATTTAGAAAAGTGAAGAAGTAAAGTAAGAAAAGAAGATAGAGTTTTAGATTTAAGGAGTATGATTATTTAGTAATAAGTATTTAGAAAAGTGAAGAAGTAAAGTAAGAAAAGAAGATAGAATTTTAGGTTTAAGGAGTATGATTATTTAGTAATAAGTATTTAGAAAAGTGAAGAAGTAAAGTAAGAAAAGAAGAAAGAATTTCAGTTTTATAAGTATGCTTTGAGAAGTAATTAGTATTTTGAAAAGTGAAGAAGCTAAGTAAGAAAAGAAGATAGAGTTTTAGATTTAAGGAGTGTGCTTTGAGAAGTAATAAGTATTTAGAAAAGTGAAGAAGTAAAGTAAGAAAAGATTATAGAGTTTCAGTTTTAAGGAGTATGATTATTTAGTAATAAGTATTTAGAAAAGTGAAGAAGTAAAGTAAGAAAAGAAGATAGAGTTTTAGATTTAAGGAGTATGATTATTTAGTAATAAGTATTTAGAAAAGTGAAGAAGTAAAGTAAAAAAAGAAGATAGAGTTTCAGTTTTAAGGAGTGTGCTTTGAGAAGTAATAAGTATTTAGAAAAGTGAAGAAGTAAAGTAAGAAAAGATTATAGAGTTTCAGTTTTAAGGAGTATGATTATTTAGTAATAAGTATTTAGAAAAGTGAAGAAGTAAAGTAAGAAAAGAAGATAGAGTTTCAGTTTTAAGGAGTATGATTATTTAGTAATAAGTATTTAGAAAAGTGAAGAAGTAAAGTAAAAAAAGAAGATAGAGTTTCAGTTTTAAGGAGTGTGCTTTGAGAAGTAATAAGTATTTAGAAAAGTGAAGAAGTAAAGTAAGAAAAGAAGATAGAGTTTCAGTTTTAAGGAGTATGATTATTTAGTAATAAGTATTTAGAAAAGTGAAGAAGCTAAGTAAGAAAAGAAGATAGAGTTTCAGTTTTAAGGAGTATGATTATTTAGTAATAAGTATTTAGAAAAGTGAAGAAGTAAAGTAAGAAAAGAAGATAGAGTTTCAGTTTTAAGGAGTATGATTATTTAGTAATAAGTATTTAAAAAGTAAGAAGTAAAGTAAGAAAAGAAGATAGAATTTTAGGTTTAAGGAGTATGATTATTTAGTAATAAGTATTTAGAAAAGTGAAGAAGTAAAGTAAGAAAAGAAGATAGAATTTCAGTTTTAAGGAGTGTGCTTTGAGAAGTAATAAGTATTTAGAAAAGTGAAGAAGTAAAGTAAGAAAAGAAGATAGAGTTTCAGTTTTAAGGAGTATGATCATTTAGTAATAAGTATTTGGAAAAGTGAAGAAGTAAAGTAAGAAAAGAAGATAGAGTTTCAGTTTTAAGGAGTATCATTATTTAGTAATAAGTATTTAGAAAAGTGAAGAAGTAAAGTAAGAAAAGAAGATAGAGTTTCAGTTTTAAGGAGTATGATTATTTAGTAATAAGTATTTAGAAAAGTGAAGAAGTAAAGTAAGAAAAGAAGATAGAATTTTTGGTTTAAGGAGTATGATTATTTAGTAATAAGTATTTAGAAAAGTGAAGAAGTAAAGTAAGAAAAAAAGTTAAAGTTTTAGATTTAAGGAGTATGATTATTTAGTAATAAGTATTTAGAAAAGTGAAGAAGTAAAGTAAGAAAAGAAGATAGAATTTTAGGTTTAAGGAGTGTGCTTTGAGAAGTAATAAGTATTTAGAAAAGTGAAGAAGTAAAGTAAGAAAAGAAGATAGAATTTTTGGTTTAAGGAGTATGATTATTTAGTAATAAGTATTTAGAAAAGTGAAGAAGTAAAGTAAGAAAAGAAGATAGAGTTTCAGTTTTAAGGAGTATGATTATTTAGTAATAAGTATTTAGAAAAGTGAAGAAGTAAAGTAAGAAAAGAAGAAAGAGTTTCAGTTTTAAGGAGTATGATTATTTAGTAATAAGTATTTAGAAAAGTGAAGAAGTAAAGTAAGAAAAGAAGAAAGAATTTTAGGTTTAAGGAGTATGATTATTTAGTAATAAGTATTTAGAAAAGTGAAGAAGAGAAGTAAGAAAAGAAGATAGAATTTCAGTTTTAAGGAGTATGATTATTTAGTAATAAGTATTTAGAAAAGTGAAGAAGTAAAGTAAGAAAAGATTATAGAGTTTCAGTTTTAAGGAGTATGATTATTTAGTAATAAGTATTTAGAAAAGTGAAGAAGTAAAGTAAGAAAATAAGATAGAGTTTCAGTTTTAAGGAGTATGATTATTTAGTAATAAGTATTTAGAAAAGTGAAGAAGCTAAGTAAGAAAAGAAGATAGAGTTTCAGTTTTAAGGAGTATGATTATTTAGTAATAAGTATTTAGAAAAGTGAAGAAGTAAAGTAAGAAAAGAAGATAGAGTTTCAGTTTTAAGGAGTATGATTATTTAGTAATAAGTATTTAGAAAAGTGAAGAAGTAAAGAAAGAAAAGAAGATAGAATTTCAGTTTTAAGGAGTATGATTAGTTAGTAATAAGTATTTAGAAAAGTGAAGAAGTAAAGTAAGAAAAGAAGATAGAGTTTCAGTTTTAAGGAGTATGATTATTTAGTAATAAGTATTTAGAAAAGTGAAGAAGTAAAGTAAGAAAAGAAGATAGAATTTTAGGTTTAAGGAGTATGATTATTTAGTAATAAGTATTTAGAAAAGTGAAGAAGTAAAGTAAGAAAATAAGATAGAGTTTCAGTTTTAAGGAGTATGATTATTTAGTAATAAGTATTTAGAAAAGTGAAGAAGTAAAGTAAGAAAAGAAGATAGAATTTCAGTTTTAAGGAGTATGATTATTTAGTAATAAGTATTTAGAAAAGTGAAGAAGTAAAGTAAGAAAAGAAAAAAGAGTTTCAGTTTTATTGAGTATGATTATTTAGTAATAAGTATTTAGAAAAGTGAAGAAGTAAAGAAAGAAAAGAAGATAGAATTTCAGTTTTAAGGAGTATGATTAGTTAGTAATAAGTATTTAGAAAAGTGAAGAAGTAAAGTAAGAAAAGAAGAAAGAATTTTAGGTTTAAGGAGTATGATTATTTAGTAATAAGTATTTAGAAAAGTGAAGAAGAGAAGTAAGAAAAGAAGATAGAATTTCAGTTTTAAGGAGTATGATTATTTAGTAATAAGTATTTAGAAAAGTGAAGAAGTAAAGTAAGAAAAGATTATAGAGTTTCAGTTTTAAGGAGTATGATTATTTAGTAATAAGTATTTAGAAAAGTGAAGAAGCTAAGTAAGAAAAGAAGATAGAGTTTCAGTTTTAAGGAGTATGATTATTTAGTAATAAGTATTTAGAAAAGTGAAGAAGTAAAGTAAGAAAAGAAGATAGAGTTTCAGTTTTAAGGAGTATGATTATTTAGTAATAAGTATTTAGAAAAGTGAAGAAGCTAAGTAAGAAAAGAAGATAGAGTTTCAGTTTTAAGGAGTATGATTATTTAGTAATAAGTATTTAGAAAAGTGAAGAAGTAAAGTAAGAAAAGAAGATAGAGTTTCAGTTTTAAGGAGTGTGCTTTGAGAAGTAATAAGTATTTAGAAAAGTGAAGAAGTAAAGTAAGAAAAAAAGTTAGAGTTTTAGATTTAAGGAGTATGATTATTTAGTAATAAGTATTTAGAAAAGTGAAGAAGTAAAGTAAGAAAAGAAGAAAGAATTTTTGGTTTAAGGAGTATGATTATTTAGTAATAAGTATTTAGAAAAGTGAAGAAGTAAAGTAAGAAAAGAAGATAGAGTTTCAGTTTTAAGGAGTATGATTATTTAGTAATAAGTATTTAGAAAAGTGAAGAAGTAAAGTAAAAAAAGAAGATAGAGTTTCAGTTTTAAGGAGTGTGCTTTGAGAAGTAATAAGTATTTAGAAAAGTGAAGAAGTAAAGTAAGAAAAGATTATAGAGTTTCAGTTTTAAGGAGTATGATTATTTAGTAATAAGTATTTAGAAAAGTGAAGAAGTAAAGTAAGAAAAGATTATAGAGTTTCAGTTTTAAGGAGTATGATTATTTAGTAATAAGTATTTAGAAAAGTGAAGAAGTAAAGTAAGAAAAGATTATAGAGTTTCAGTTTTAAGGAGTATGATTATTTAGTAATAAGTATTTAGAAAAGTGAAGAAGTAAAGTAAGAAAAGAAGAAAGAGTTTCAGTTTTAAGGAGTATGATTATTTAGTAATAAGTATTTAGAAAAGTGAAGAAGTAAAGTAAAAAAAGAAGATAGAGTTTCAGTTTTAAGGAGTGTGCTTTGAGAAGTAATAAGTATTTAGAAAAGTGAAGAAGTAAAGTAAGAAAAGATTATAGAGTTTCAGTTTTAAGGAGTGTGCTTTGAGAAGTAATAAGTATTTAGAAAAGTGAAGAAGTAAAGTAAGAAAAGATTATAGAGTTTCAGTTTTAAGGAGTATGATTATTTAGTAATAAGTATTTAGAAAAGTGAAGAAGTAAAGTAAAAAAGAAGATAGAGTTTCAGTTTTAAGGAGTGTGCTTTGAGAAGTAATAAGTATTTAGAAAAGTGAAGAAGTAAAGTAAGAAAAGATTATAGAGTTTCAGTTTTAAGGAGTATGCTTTGAGAAGTAATAAGTATTTAGAAAAGTGAAGAAGTAAAGTAAGAAAAGAAGATAGAGTTTCAGTTTTAAGGAGTATGATTATTTAGTAATAAGTATTTAGAAAAGTGAAGAAGCTAAGTAAGAAAAGAAGATAGAGTTTCAGTTTTAAGGAGTATGATTATTTAGTAATAAGTATTTAGAAAAGTGAAGAAGTAAAGTAAGAAAAGAAGATAGAATTTCAGTTTTAAGGAGTATGATTATTTAGTAATAAGTATTTAAAAAGTGAAGAAGTAAAGTAAGAAAAGAAGATAGAATTTTAGTTTTAAGGAGTATGATTATTTAGTAATAAGTATTTAGAAAAGTGAAGAAGTAAAGTAAGAAAAGAAGATAGAATTTCAGTTTTAAGGAGTGTGCTTTGAGAAGTAATAAGTATTTAGAAAAGTGAAGAAGTAAAGTAAGAAAAGAAGATAGAGTTTCAGTTTTAAGGAGTATGATCATTTAGTAATAAGTATTTGGAAAAGTGAAGAAGTAAAGTAAGAAAAGAAGATAGAGTTTCAGTTTTAAGGAGTATCATTATTTAGTAATAAGTATTTAGAAAAGTGAAGAAGCTAAGTAAGAAAAGAAGATAGAGTTTCAGTTTTAAGGAGTATGATTATTTAGTAATAAGTATTTAGAAAAGTGAAGAAGTAAAGTAAGAAAAGAAGATAGAATTTCAGTTTTAAGGAGTATGATTATTTAGTAATAAGTATTTAGAAAAGTGAAGAAGTAAAGTAAGAAAAGAAGATAGAATTTCAGTTTTAAGGAGTATGATTATTTAGTAATAAGTATTTAGAAAAGTGAAGAAGTAAAGTAAGAAGAGAAGATAGAATTTCAGTTTTATGGAGTATACTTGAGAAGTAATAAGTATTTAGAAAAGTGAAGAAGTAAAGTAAGAAAAGATGATAGAATTTCAGTTTTAAGGAGTATACTTGAGAATTAATAAGTATTTAGAAAAGTGAAGAAGTAAAGTAAGAAGAGATGATAGAATTTAGTTTTAAGGAGTAAGCTTTGAGAAGTAATAAGTATTTAGAAAAGTGAAGAAGTAAAGTAAGAAAAGAAGATAGAATTTCAGTTTTAAGGAGTATGCTTTGAGAAGTAATAAGTATTTTGAAAAGTAAGAAAAGAAGATAGAATTTAGTTTTAAGAAGTATGCTTTGAG
>CAMPDV010005069.1:0-33906 GCA_946699065.1 Loxodes magnus
CACTTTTCTTATAAATCTAATCTCTTTCTCATTTTATTACTTTCATATATGATCTTCAGACTCTTTTACTTGCTTTTCTACTTCACTTTTCTTTGAAATCTCATCTCTCTCATTTTATTACTTTCAATTATGATCTTCAGACTCTTTTACTTGCTTTTCTACTTCACTGTTCTTATAAATCTAATCTCTCTCATTTATTACTTTCATATATGATCTTCAGACTCTTTTACTTGCTTTTCTACTTCACTGTTCTTATAAATCTCATCTTTCTCATTTTATTACTTTCAATTATGATCTTCAGACTCTTTTACTTGCTTTTTCTACTTCAATGTTCTTTGAAATCTCATCTCTCTCATTTTATTACTTTCAATTATGATCTTCAGACTCTTTTACTTGCTTTTCTACTTCACTGTTCTTTGAAATCTCATCTCTCTCATTTTATTACTTTCATATATGATCTTCAGATTTATATACTTGCTTTTCTACTTCACTTTTCTTTGAAATCTCATCTCTCTCATTTTATTACTTTCAATTATGATCTTCAGACTCTTTTACTTGCTTTTCTACTTCATTGTTCTTTGAAATCTCATCTCTTTCTCATTTTATTACTTTCAATTATGATCTTCAGACTCTTTTACTTGCTTTTCTACTTCACTTTTCTTTGAAATCTCATCTCTCTCATTTTATTACTTTCAATTATGATCTTCAGACTCTTTTACTTGCTTTTCTACTTCACTTTTCTTTGAAATCTCATCTCTCTCATTTTATTACTTTCAATTATGATCTTTAGACTCTTTTACTTGCTTTTCTACTTCACTGTTCTTTGAAATCTAATCTCTCTCATTTATTACTTTCATATATGATCTTCAGACTCTTTTACTTGCTTTTCTACTTCATTGTTCTTTGAAATCTCATCTTTCTCATTTTATTACTTTCATATATGATCTTCAGACTCTTTTACTTGCTTTTTCTACTTCAATGTTCTTATAAATCTAATCTCTCTCATTTCATTACTTTCAATTATGATCTTCAGACTCTTTTACTTGCTTTTCTACTTCATTGTTCTTTGAAATCTCATCTCTTTCTCATTTTATTACTTTCAATTATGATCTTCAGACTCTTTTACTTGCTTTTCTACTTCACTTTTCTTATAAATCTAATCTCTTTCTCATTTTATTACTTTCATATATGATCTTCAGACTCTTTTACTTGCTTTTCTACTTCACTTTTCTTTGAAATCTCATCTCTCTCATTTTATTACTTTCAATTATGATCTTTAGACTCTTTTACTTGCTTTTCTACTTCATTGTTCTTTGAAATCTCATCTCTTTCTCATTTTATTACTTTCAATTATGATCTTCAGACTCTTTTACTTGCTTTTCTACTTCAATGTTCTTTGAAATCTCATCTCTCTCATTTTATTACTTTCAATTATGATCTTTAGACTCTTTTACTTGCTTTTCTACTTCACTGTTCTTTGAAATCTCATCTCTCTCATTTTATTACTTTCATATATGATCTTTAGACTCTTTTACTTGCTTTTCTACTTCACTTTTCTTTGAAATCTCATCTCTCTCATTTTATTACTTTCAATTATGATCTTTAGACTCTTTTACTTGCTTTTCTACTTCATTGTTCTTTGAAATCTCATCTTTCTCATTTTATTACTTTCAATTATGATCTTCAGACTCTTTTACTTGCTTTTCTACTTCACTGTTCTTTGAAATCTCATCTCTTTCTCATTTTATTACTTTCAATTATGATCTTCAGATTTCTTTGCTTTTCTACTTCAATGTTCTTTGAAATCTCATCTCTTTCTCATTTTATTACTTTCATATATGATCTTCAGACTCTTTTACTTGCTTTTCTACTTCACTTTTCTTATAAATCTAATCTCTTTCTCATTTTATTACTTTCATATATGATCTTCAGACTCTTTTACTTGCTTTTCTACTTCACTTTTCTTTGAAATCTCATCTCTCTCATTTTATTACTTTCAATTATGATCTTTAGACTCTTTTACTTGCTTTTCTACTTCATTGTTCTTTGAAATCTCATCTCTTTCTCATTTTATTACTTTCAATTATGATCTTCAGACTCTTTTACTTGCTTTTCTACTTCAATGTTCTTTGAAATCTCATCTCTCTCATTTTATTACTTTCAATTATGATCTTTAGACTCTTTTACTTGCTTTTCTACTTCACTGTTCTTTGAAATCTCATCTCTTTCTCATTTTATTACTTTCATATATGATCTTCAGATTTCTTTGCTTTTCTACTTCACTGTTCTTATAAATCTCATCTTTCTCATTTTATTACTTTCAATTATGATCTTCAGACTCTTTTACTTGCTTTTCTACTTCATTGTTCTTTGAAATCTCATCTTTCTCATTTTATTACTTTCATATATGATCTTCAGACTCTTTTACTTGCTTTTCTACTTCACTGTTCTTTGAAATCTCATCTCTTTCTCATTTTATTACTTTCAATTATGATCTTCAGATTTCTTTGCTTTTCTACTTCACTGTTCTTTGAAATCTCATCTCTTTCTCATTTTATTACTTTCAATTATGATCTTCAGACTCTTTTACTTGCTTTTCTACTTCACTTTTCTTTGAAATCTCATCTTTCTCATTTTATTACTTTCATATATGATCTTCAGACTCTTTTACTTGCTTTTCTACTTCACTTTTCTTTGAAATCTCATCTCTCTCATTTTATTACTTTCAATTATGATCTTTAGACTCTTTTACTTGCTTTTCTACTTCACTTTTCTTTGAAATCTCATCTTTCTCATTTTATTACTTTCAATTATGATCTTCAGACTCTTTTACTTGCTTTTCTACTTCACTTTTCTTTGAAATCTCATCTCTTTCATTTTATTACTTTCAATTATGATCTTTAGACTCTTTTACTTGCTTTTCTACTTCACTTTTCTTTGAAATCTCATCTCTCTCATTTTATTACTTTCATATATGATCTTCAGACTCTTTTACTTCTTTTTCACTTCACTGTTCTTATAAATCTAATCTCTCTCATTTTATTACTTTCAATTATGATCTTCAGATTTTTATACTTGCTTTTCTACTTCACTTTTCTTTGAAATCTCATCTCTCTCATTTTATTACTTTCAATTATGATCTTCAGACTCTTTTACTTTCTTTTCTACTTCACTTTTCTTATAAATCTAATCTCTCTCATTTATTACTTTCATATATGATCTTCAGACTCTTTTACTTGCTTTTCTACTTCACTTTTCTTTGAAATCTCATCTCTCTCATTTTATTACTTTCAATTATGATCTTTAGACTCTTTTACTTGCTTTTCTACTTCATTGTTCTTTGAAATCTCATCTCTTTCTCATTTTATTACTTTCAATTATGATCTTCAGACTCTTTTACTTGCTTTTCTACTTCAATGTTCTTTGAAATCTCATCTCTCTCATTTTATTACTTTCAATTATGATCTTTAGACTCTTTTACTTGCTTTTCTACTTCACTGTTCTTTGAAATCTCATCTCTCTCATTTTATTACTTTCATATATGATCTTTAGACTCTTTTACTTGCTTTTCTACTTCACTTTTCTTTGAAATCTCATCTCTCTCATTTTATTACTTTCAATTATGATCTTTAGACTCTTTTACTTGCTTTTCTACTTCATTGTTCTTTGAAATCTCATCTTTCTCATTTTATTACTTTCAATTATGATCTTCAGACTCTTTTACTTGCTTTTCTACTTCACTGTTCTTTGAAATCTCATCTCTTTCTCATTTTATTACTTTCAATTATGATCTTCAGATTTCTTTGCTTTTCTACTTCACTTTTCTTTGAAATCTCATCTCTCTCATTTTATTACTTTCAATTATGATCTTCAGACTCTTTTACTTGCTTTTCTACTTCACTTTTCTTATAAATCTAATCTCTTTCTCATTTTATTACTTTCATATATGATCTTCAGACTCTTTTACTTGCTTTTCTACTTCACTTTTCTTTGAAATCTCATCTCTTTCTCATTTTATTACTTTCAATTATGATCTTCAGACTCTTTTACTTGCTTTTCTACTTCAATGTTCTTTGAAATCTCATCTCTTTCTCATTTTATTACTTTCAATTATGATCTTCAGACTCTTTTACTTGCTTTTCTACTTCAATGTTCTTTGAAATCTCATCTCTCTCATTTTATTACTTTCAATTATGATCTTTAGACTCTTTTACTTGCTTTTCTACTTCACTGTTCTTTGAAATCTCATCTCTCTCATTTTATTACTTTCATATATGATCTTTAGACTCTTTTACTTGCTTTTCTACTTCAATGTTCTTTGAAATCTCATCTCTTTCTCATTTTATTACTTTCAATTATGATCTTCAGACTCTTTTACTTGCTTTTCTACTTCATTGTTCTTTGAAATCTCATCTTTCTCATTTTATTACTTTCATATATGATCTTCAGACTCTTTTACTTGCTTTTCTACTTCACTGTTCTTTGAAATCTCATCTCTTTCTCATTTTATTACTTTCAATTATGATCTTCAGATTTCTTTGCTTTTCTACTTCACTGTTCTTTGAAATCTCATCTCTTTCTCATTTTATTACTTTCAATTATGATCTTCAGACTCTTTTACTTGCTTTTCTACTTCACTTTTCTTTGAAATCTCATCTCTCTCATTTTATTACTTTCAATTATGATCTTCAGACTCTTTTACTTGCTTTTCTACTTCACTGTTCTTATAAATCTAATCTCTCTCATTTATTACTTTCATATATGATCTTCAGACTCTTTTACTTGCTTTTCTACTTCACTTTTCTTTGAAATCTCATCTTTCTCATTTTATTACTTTCAATTATGATCTTCAGACTCTTTTACTTGCTTTTCTACTTCACTTTTCTTTGAAATCTCATCTCTCTCATTTTATTACTTTCAATTATGATCTTTAGACTCTTTTACTTGCTTTTCTACTTCACTTTTCTTTGAAATCTCATCTCTCTCATTTTATTACTTTCATATATGATCTTCAGACTCTTTTACTTCTTTTTCACTTCACTGTTCTTATAAATCTAATCTCTCTCATTTTATTACTTTCAATTATGATCTTCAGATTTTTATACTTGCTTTTCTACTTCACTTTTCTTTGAAATCTCATCTCTTTCTCATTTTATTACTTTCAATTATGATCTTCAGACTCTTTTACTTTCTTTTCTACTTCACTTTTCTTATAAATCTAATCTCTCTCATTTATTACTTTCATATATGATCTTCAGACTCTTTTACTTGCTTTTCTACTTCACTTTTCTTTGAAATCTCATCTCTCTCATTTTATTACTTTCAATTATGATCTTTAGACTCTTTTACTTGCTTTTCTACTTCATTGTTCTTTGAAATCTCATCTCTTTCTCATTTTATTACTTTCAATTATGATCTTCAGACTCTTTTACTTGCTTTTCTACTTCAATGTTCTTTGAAATCTCATCTCTCTCATTTTATTACTTTCAATTATGATCTTTAGACTCTTTTACTTGCTTTTCTACTTCACTGTTCTTTGAAATCTCATCTCTCTCATTTTATTACTTTCATATATGATCTTTAGACTCTTTTACTTGCTTTTCTACTTCACTTTTCTTTGAAATCTCATCTCTCTCATTTTATTACTTTCAATTATGATCTTTAGACTCTTTTACTTGCTTTTCTACTTCATTGTTCTTTGAAATCTCATCTTTCTCATTTTATTACTTTCAATTATGATCTTCAGACTCTTTTACTTGCTTTTCTACTTCACTGTTCTTTGAAATCTCATCTCTTTCTCATTTTATTACTTTCAATTATGATCTTCAGATTTCTTTGCTTTTCTACTTCAATGTTCTTTGAAATCTCATCTCTTTCTCATTTTATTACTTTCATATATGATCTTCAGACTCTTTTACTTGCTTTTCTACTTCACTTTCTTATAAATCTAATCTCTTTCTCATTTTATTACTTTCATATATGATCTTCAGACTCTTTTACTTGCTTTTCTACTTCACTTTTCTTTGAAATCTCATCTCTTTCTCATTTTATTACTTTCAATTATGATCTTCAGACTCTTTTACTTGCTTTTCTACTTCAATGTTCTTTGAAATCTCATCTCTTTCTCATTTTATTACTTTCAATTATGATCTTCAGACTCTTTTACTTGCTTTTCTACTTCAATGTTCTTTGAAATCTCATCTCTCTCATTTTATTACTTTCAATTATGATCTTTAGACTCTTTTACTTGCTTTTCTACTTCACTGTTCTTTGAAATCTCATCTCTCTCATTTTATTACTTTCATATATGATCTTTAGACTCTTTTACTTGCTTTTCTACTTCAATGTTCTTTGAAATCTCATCTCTTTCTCATTTTATTACTTTCAATTATGATCTTCAGACTCTTTTACTTGCTTTTCTACTTCATTGTTCTTTGAAATCTCATCTTTCTCATTTTATTACTTTCATATATGATCTTCAGACTCTTTTACTTGCTTTTCTACTTCATTGTTCTTTGAAATCTCATCTTTCTCATTTTATTACTTTCAATTATGATCTTCAGATTTCTTTGCTTTTCTACTTCACTTTTCTTATAAATCTCATCACTTTCTCATTTTATTACTTTCATATTATGATCTTTAGACTCTCTTACTTGCTATTCTACTTCATTTTCTTATGAAATCTCATCTCTTTCTCATTTTATTACTTTCATATTATGATCTTCAGACTCTTTTACTTGCTTTTCTACTTCATTGTTCTTTGAAATCTCATCTCTTTCTCATTTTATTACTTTCAATTATGATCTTCAGACTCTTTTACTTGCTTTTCTACTTCAATGTTCTTATGAAATCTCATCTCTTTCTCATTTTATTACTTTCATATATGATCTTCAGACTCTTTTACTTGCTTTTCTACTTCATTGTTCTTTGAAATCTCATCTCTCTCATTTTATTACTTTCAATTATGATCTTCAGACTCTTTTACTTGCTTTTCTACTTCATTTTCTTTGAAATCTCATCTCTTTCTCATTTTATTACTTTCAATTATGATCTTCAGACTCTTTTACTTTGCTTTTCTACTTCATTGTTCTTTGAAATCTCATCTCTTTCTCATTTTATTACTTTCATATTATGATCTTCAGACTCTTTTACTTGCTTTTCTACTTCAATGTTCTTTGAAATCTCATCTCTTTCTCATTTTATTACTTTCAATTATGATCTTCAGACTCTTTTACTTGCTTTTCTACTTCACTGTTCTTTGAAATCTCATCTCTTTCTCATTTTATTACTTTCAATTATGATCTTTAGACTCTTTTACTTGCTTTTCTACTTCACTTTTCTTTGAAATCTCATCTCTTTCTCATTTTATTACTTTCAATTATGATCTTCAGACTCTTTTACTTTCTTTTCTACTTCAAAGTTCTTTGAAATCTCATCTCTTTCTCATTTTATTACTTTCATATATGATCTTCAGACTCTTTTACTTGCTTTTCTACTTCAATGTTCTTTGAAATCTCATCTCTCTCATTTTATTACTTTCAATTATGATCTTCAGACTCTTTTACTTGCTTTTCTACTTCACTTTTCTTATAAATCTCATCTCTTTCTCATTTTATTACTTTCAATTATGATCTTCAGACTCTTTTACTTGCTTTTCTACTTCACTTTTCTTTGAAATCTCATCTCTTTCTCATTTTATTACTTTCAATTATGATCTTCAGACTCTTTTACTTTCTTTTCTACTTCATTGTTCTTTGAAATCTCATCTCTTTCTCATTTTATTACTTTCAATATATGATCTTCAGACTCTTTTACTTGCTTTTCTACTTCATTGTTCTTTGAAATCTCATCTCTTTCTCATTTTATTACTTTCAATTATGATCTTCAGATTTTTACTTGCTTTTCTACTTCACTTTTCTTATAAATCTCATCACTTTCTCATTTTATTACTTTCAATTATGATCTTCAGACTCTTTTACTTGCTTTTCTACTTCACTTTTCTTTGAAATCTCATCTCTCTCATTTTATTACTTTCATATATGATCTTCAGACTCTTTTACACACTATTCTACTTCATTTTTCTTATAAATCTCATCTCTTTCTCATTTTATTACTTTCATATATGATCTTCAGACTCTTTTACTTGCTTTTCTACTTCATTTTCTTTGAAATCTAATCTCTCTCATTTTATTACTTTCAATTATGATCTTCAGACTCTTTTACTTGCTTTTCTACTTCACTTTTCTTATGAAATCTCATCACTCTCTCATTTTATTACTTTCATATATGATCTTCAGACTCTCTTACTTGCTTTTCTACTTCATTGTTCTTATGAAATCTAATCTCTTTCTCATTCTATTACTTTCAATATATGATCTTCAGACTCTTTTACTTGCTTTTCTACTTCATTGTTCTTTGAAATCTCATCTTTCTCATTTTATTACTTTCAATTATGATCTTCAGATTTTTACTTGCTTTTCTACTTCACTTTTCTTATAAATCTCATCACTTTCTCATTTTATTACTTCATATTATGATCTTTAGACTCTTTTACTTGCTTTTCTACTTCATTGTTCTTTGAAATCTCATCTCTTTCTCTTACAATTATGATCTTCAGACTCTTTTACTTGCTTTTCTACTTCTTCTTTGAAACATCTTTCTCTTACTTTCAATTATGATCAGATTTCTTTGCTTTTCTATCTCATCACTTTTCATTTTATTACTCATATTCTTACACACTATTCTACTTCACTTTTCTTATAAATCTAATCTCTTTCATTTTATTACTTTCATATATGATCTTCAGACTCTTTTACTTGCTTTTCTACTTCAATGTTCTTTGAAATCTCATCTCTTTCTCATTTTATTACTTTCAATTATGATCTTCAGACTCTTTTACTTGCTTTTCTACTTCACTTTTCTTATAAATCTAATCTCTTTCTCATTTTATTACTTTCATATATGATCTTCAGACTCTTTTACTTGCTTTTCTACTTCACTTTTCTTTGAAATCTCATCTCTCTCATTTTATTACTTTCAATTATGATCTTTAGACTCTTTTACTTGCTTTTCTACTTCATTGTTCTTTGAAATCTCATCTCTTTCTCATTCTATTACTTTCAATTATGATCTTCAGACTCTTTTACTTGCTTTTCTACTTCATTGTTCTTTGAAATCTCATCTTTCTCATTTTATTACTTTCAATTATGATCTTCAGATTTCTTTGCTTTTCTACTTCACTTTTCTTATAAATCTCATCACTTTCTCATTTTATTACTTCATATATGATCTTCAGACTCTCTTACACACTATTCTACTTCACTTTTCTTATAAATCTAATCTCTTTCTCATTTTATTACTTTCATATATGATCTTCAGACTCTTTTACTTGCTTTTCTACTTCAATGTTCTTTGAAATCTCATCTCTTTCTCATTTTATTACTTTCAATTATGATCTTCAGACTCTTTTACTTGCTTTTCTACTTCACTTTTCTTATAAATCTAATCTCTTTCTCATTTTATTACTTTCATATATGATCTTCAGACTCTTTTACTTGCTTTTCTACTTCACTTTTCTTTGAAATCTCATCTCTCTCATTTTATTACTTTCAATTATGATCTTTAGACTCTTTTACTTGCTTTTCTACTTCATTGTTCTTTGAAATCTCATCTTTCTCATTTTATTACTTTCAATTATGATCTTCAGACTCTTTTACTTGCTTTTCTACTTCATTGTTCTTTGAAATCTCATCTCTTTCTCATTTTATTACTTTCAATTATGATCTTCAGACTCTTTTACTTGCTTTTCTACTTCAATGTTCTTTGAAATCTCATCTCTTTCTCATTTTATTACTTTCAATTATGATCTTCAGACTCTTTTACTTGCTTTTCTACTTCACTTTTCTTTGAAATCTCATCTCTCTCATTTTATTACTTTCAATTATGATCTTTAGACTCTTTTACTTGCTTTTCTACTTCACTGTTCTTTGAAATCTCATCTCTTTCTCATTTTATTACTTTCAATTATGATCTTCAGACTCTTTTACTTGCTTTTCTACTTCATTGTTCTTTGAAATCTCATCACTTTCTCATTTTATTACTTTCAATTATGATCTTCAGACTCTTTTACTTGCTTTTCTACTTCACTGTTCTTTGAAATCTCATCTCTTTCTCATTTTATTACTTTCAATTATGATCTTCAGACTCTTTTACTTGCTTTTCTACTTCACTTTTCTTATAAATCTAATCTCTTTCTCATTTTATTACTTTCATATATGATCTTCAGACTCTTTTACTTGCTTTTCTACTTCACTTTTCTTTGAAATCTCATCTCTCTCATTTTATTACTTTCAATTATGATCTTCAGACTCTTTTACTTGCTTTTCTACTTCACTTTTCTTATAAATCTAATCTCTCTCATTTATAACTTTCATATATGATCTTTAGACTCTTTTACTTTCTTTTCTACTTCACTTTTCTTATAAATCTAATCTCTCTCATTTTATTACTTTCAATTATGATCTTCAGACTCTTTTACTTGCTTTTCTACTTCAAAGTTCTTTGAAATCTCATCTCTCTCATTTTATTACTTTCAATTATGATCTTCAGACTCTTTTACTTGCTTTTCTACTTCACTGTTCTTTGAAATCTCATCTCTTTCTCATTTTATTACTTTCAATTATGATCTTCAGACTCTTTTACTTTCCTTTCTACTTCACTTTTCTTATAAATCTAATCTCTCTCATTTTATTACTTTCAATTATGATCTTCAGACTCTTTTACTTGCTTTTCTACTTCACTTTTCTTTGAAATCTCATCTCTCTCATTTTATTACTTTCAATTATGATCTTCAGACTCTTTTACTTGCTTTTCTACTTCATTGTTCTTTGAAATCTCATCTTTCTCATTTTATTACTTTCAATTATGATCTTCAGACTCTTTTACTTGCTTTTCTACTTCACTGTTCTTTGAAATCTCATCTCTTTCTCATTTTATTACTTTCAATTATGATCTTCAGACTCTTTTACTTGCTTTTCTACTTCACTTTTCTTTGAAATCTCATCTCTCTCATTTTATTACTTTCAATTATGATCTTTAGACTCTTTTACTTGCTTTTCTACTTCACTGTTCTTTGAAATCTCATCTCTTTCTCATTTTATTACTTTCAATTATGATCTTCAGACTCTTTTACTTGCTTTTCTACTTCATTGTTCTTTGAAATCTCATCACTTTCTCATTTTATTACTTTCAATTATGATCTTCAGACTCTTTTACTTGCTTTTCTACTTCACTGTTCTTTGAAATCTCATCTTTCTCATTTTATTACTTTCAATTATGATCTTCAGACTCTTTTACTTGCTTTTCTACTTCACTTTTCTTATAAATCTAATCTCTCTCATTTTATTACTTTCAATTATGATCTTTAGACTCTTTTACTTGCTTTTCTACTTCATTGTTCTTTGAAATCTCATCTCTTTCTCATTTTATTACTTTCAATTATGATCTTCAGACTCTTTTACTTGCTTTTCTACTTCACTGTTCTTTGAAATCCCATCTCTCTCTCATTTTATTACTTTCAATTATGATCTTCAGACTCTTTTACTTGCTTTTCTACTTCACTGTTCTTTGAAATCTCATCTTTCTCATTTTATTACTTTCAATTATGATCTTCAGACTCTTTTACTTTCTTTTCTACTTCACTTTTCTTATAAATCTAATCTCTCTCATTTTATTACTTTCAATTATGATCTTCAGACTCTTTTACTTGCTTTTCTACTTCACTGTTCTTTGAAATCTCATCTCTTTCTCATTTTATTACTTTCAATTATGATCTTTAGACTCTTTTACTTGCTTTTCTACTTCACTGTTTTTTGAAATCTCGTCTCTTTCTCATTTTATTACTTTCAATTATGATCTTTAGACTCTTTTACTTGCTTTTCTACTTCATTGTTCTTTGAAATCTCATCTCTTTCTCATTTTATTACTTTCAATTATGATCTTCAGACTCTTTTACTTGCTTTTCTACTTCACTGTTCTTTGAAATCTCATCTCTCTCTCATTTTATTACTTTCAATTATGATCTTCAGTTCTTTGCTTTTCTACTTCACTTTTCTTATAAATCTCATCTCTTTCTCATTTTATTACTTTCAATTATGATCTTCAGTCTTTTTTTTCTTTTCTACTTCACTTTTCTTATAAATCTAATCTCTTTCTCATTTTATTACTTTCAATTATGATCTTCAGTCTCTTTTACTTGCTTTTCTACTTCACTGTTCTTATGAAATCTCATCTCTTTCTCATTTTATTACTTTCAATTATGATCTTTAGACTCTTTTACTTGCTTTTCTACTTCACTGTTCTTTGAAATCTCATCTCTTTCTCATTTTATTACTTTCAATTATGATCTTTAGACTCTTTTACTTGCTTTTCTACTTCACTGTTCTTTGAAATCTCATCTCTCTCTCATTTTATTACTTTCAATTATGATCTTCAGACTTTCTACTTGCTTTTCTACTTCACTGTTCTTTGTTCAATTATGATCTTCAGACTCTTTTACTTTCTTTTCTACTTCACTTTTCTTATAAATCTAATCTCTCTCATTTTATTACTTTCAATTATGATTTTCAGATTTTACTTGCTTTTCTACTTCACTGTTCTTTGAAATCTCATCTCTTTCTCATTTTATTACTTTCAATTATGATCTTTAGACTCTTTTACTTGCTTTTCTACTTCACTGTTCTTATGAAATCTCATCTCTTTCTCATTTTATTACTTTCAATTATGATCTTTAGACTCTTTTACTTGCTTTTCTACTTCATTGTTCTTTGAAATCTCATCTCTTTCTCATTTTATTACTTTCAATTATGATCTTCAGACTCTTTTACTTTCTTTTCTACTTCACTGTACTTATAAATCTAATCTCTCTCATTTATTACTTTCAATTATGATCTTCAGATTTCTTTGCTTTTCTACTTCACTTTTCTTATAAATCTCATCTCTTTCTCATTTTATTACTTTCAATTATGATCTTTAGACTCTTTTACTTTCTTTTCTACTTCACTTTTCTTATAAATCTAATCTCTTTCTCATTTTATTACTTTCAATTATGATCTTCAGACTCTTTTACTTGCTTTTCTACTTCACTGTTCTTTGAAATCTCATCTCTTTCTCATTTTATTACTTTCAATTATGATCTTTAGACTCTTTTACTTTCTTTTCTACTTCACTGTACTTATGAAATCTCATCTCTTTCTCATTTTATTACTTTCAATTATGATCTTCAGACTCTTTTACTTTGCTTTTCTACTTCAAAGTTCTTATGAAATCTCATCTCTTTCTCATTTTATTACTTTCATATATGATCTTCAGACTCTTTTACTTTCTTTTCTACTTCAATGTTCTTTGAAATCTCATCTCTCTCATTTTATTACTTTCAATTATGATCTTCAGACTCTTTTACTTGCTTTTCTACTTCATTGTTCTTTGAAATCTAATCTCTCTCATTTTATTACTTTCAATTATGATCTTCAGACTCTTTTACTTGCTTTTCTACTTCAATGTTCTTTGAAATCTCATCTCTTTCTCATTTTATTACTTTCAATTATGATCTTCAGACTCTTTTACTTGCTTTTCTACTTCACTGTTCTTTGAAATCTCATCTCTTTCTCATTTTATTACTTTCAATTATGATCTTCAGACTCTTTTACTTGCTTTTCTACTTCACTTTTCTTTGAAATCTCATCTCTTTCTCATTTTATTACTTTCAATTATGATCTTCAGACTCTTTTACTTGCTTTTCTACTTCAAAGTTCTTTGAAATCTCATCTCTCTCATTTTATTACTTTCAATTATGATCTTCAGACTCTTTTACTTGCTTTTCTACTTCAATGTTCTTTGAAATCTCATCTCTTTCTCATTTTATTACTTTCAATTATGATCTTCAGACTCTTTTACTTTCTTTTCTACTTCAATTTTCTTATAAATCTAATCTCTCTCATTTTATTACTTTCAATTATGATCTTCAGACTCTTTTACTTGCTTTTCTACTTCACTGTTCTTTGAAATCTCATCTCTTTCTCATTTTATTACTTTCAATTATGATCTTCAGACTCTTTTACTTGCTTTTCTACTTCACTGTTCTTTGAAATCTCATCTCTTTCTCATTTTATTACTTTCAATTATGATCTTCAGACTCTTTTACTTGCTTTTCTACTTCAAAGTTCTTTGAAATCTCATCTCTTTCTCATTTTATTACTTTCAATTATGATCTTCAGACTCTTTTACTTTCTTTTCTACTTCAAAGTTCTTTGAAATCTCATCTCTTTCTCATTTTATTACTTTCATATATGATCTTCAGACTCTTTTACTTGCTTTTCTACTTCAATGTTCTTTGAAATCTCATCTCTTTCTCATTTTATTACTTTCAATTATGATCTTCAGACTCTTTTACTTGCTTTTCTACTTCAATGTTCTTTGAAATCTCATCTCTTTCTCATTTTATTACTTTCAATTATGATCTTCAGACTCTTTTACTTGCTTTTCTACTTCACTGTTCTTTGAAATCTCATCTCTTTCTCATTTTATTACTTTCAATTATGATCTTCAGACTCTTTTACTTGCTTTTCTACTTCACTTTTCTTTGAAATCTCATCTCTTTCTCATTTTATTACTTTCAATTATGATCTTCAGACTCTTTTACTTTCTTTTCTACTTCAAAGTTCTTTGAAATCTCATCTCTTTCTCATTTTATTACTTTCATATATGATCTTCAGACTCTTTTACTTGCTTTTCTACTTCAATGTTCTTTGAAATCTCATCTCTCTCATTTTATTACTTTCAATTATGATCTTCAGACTCTTTTACTTGCTTTTCTACTTCATTGTTCTTTGAAATCTCATCTCTCTCATTTTATTACTTTCAATTATGATCTTTAGACTCTTTTACTTGCTTTTCTACTTCAATGTTCTTTGAAATCTCATCTCTTCTCATTTTATTACTTTCAATTATGATCTTCAGACTCTTTTACTTTTCTACTTCACTTTTCTTATAAATCTCATCTCTTTCTCATTTTATTACTTTCAATTATGATCTTCAGACTCTTTTACTTGCTTTTCTACTTCACTTTTCTTTGAAATCTCATCTCTCTCATTTTATTACTTTCAATTATGATCTTTAGACTCTTTTACTTTCTTTTCTACTTCAAAGTTCTTTGAAATCTCATCTCTTTCTCATTTTATTACTTTCAATTATGATCTTCAGACTCTTTTACTTGCTTTTCTACTTCAATGTTCTTTGAAATCTCATCTCTCTCATTTTATTACTTTCAATTATGATCTTCAGACTCTTTTACTTGCTTTTCTACTTCACTGTTCTTTGAAATCTCATCTCTCTCATTTTATTACTTTCAATTATGATCTTCAGACTCTTTTACTTGCTTTTCTACTTCACTGTTCTTTGAAATCTCATCTCTTTCTCATTTTATTACTTTCAATTATGATCTTCAGACTCTTTTACTTGCTTTTCTACTTCACTGTTCTTATAAATCTCATCTCTCTCATTTTATTACTTTCAATTATGATCTTCAGACTCTTTTACTTGCTTTTCTACTTCACTGTTCTTATAAATCTAATCTCTCTCATTTATTACTTTCATATATGATCTTCAGACTCTTTTACTTGCTTTTCTACTTCACTGTTCTTTGAAATCTCATCTCTCTCATTTTATTACTTTCAATTATGATCTTCAGACTCTTTTACTTGCTTTTCTACTTCACTGTTCTTTGAAATCTCATCTCTTTTCTCTCATTTTATTACTTTCAATTATGATCTTTAGACTCTTTTACTTGCTTTTCTACTTCACTGTTCTTTGAAATCTCATCTCTTTCTCATTTTATTACTTTCAATTATGATCTTCAGACTCTTTTACTTGCTTTTCTACTTCACTGTTCTTTGAAATCTCATCTCTCTCATTTTATTACTTTCAATTATGATCTTTAGACTCTTTTACTTGCTTTTCTACTTCACTGTTCTTTGAAATCTCATCTCTTTCTCATTTTATTACTTTCAATTATGATCTTCAGACTCTTTTACTTGCTTTTCTACTTCACTGTTCTTTGAAATCTCATCTCTCTCATTTTATTACTTTCAATTATGATCTTCAGACTCTTTTACTTTCTTTTCTACTTCACTTTTCTTATAAATCTAATCTCTCTCATTTTATTACTTTCAATTATGATCTTCAGACTCTTTTACTTGCTTTTCTACTTCACTTTTCTTTGAAATCTCATCTCTTTCTCATTTTATTACTTTCAATTATGATCTTCAGACTCTTTTACTTGCTTTTCTACTTCACTTTTCTTTGAAATCTAATCTCTCTCATTTATTACTTTCATATATGATCTTCAGACTCTTTTACTTGCTTTTCTACTTCATTGTTCTTTGAAATCTCATCTCTCTCATTTTATTACTTTCAATTATGATCTTCAGACTCTTTTACTTTCTTTTCTACTTCACTTTTCTTATAAATCTAATCTCTCTCATTTTATTACTTTCAATTATGATCTTCAGACTCTTTTACTTGCTTTTCTACTTCACTGTTCTTTGAAATCTCATCTCTCTCATTTTATTACTTTCAATTATGATCTTCAGACTCTTTTACTTTCTTTTCTACTTCACTTTTCTTATAAATCTAATCTCTCTCATTTTATTACTTTCAATTATGATCTTCAGACTCTTTTACTTGCTTTTCTACTTCACTTTTCTTTGAAATCTCATCTCTTTCTCATTTTATTACTTTCATATATGATCTTCAGACTCTTTTACTTTCTTTTCTACTTCACTGTACTTATAAATCTAATCTCTCTCATTTATTACTTTCATATATGATCTTTAGACTCTTTTACTTGCTTTTCTACTTCACTGTTCTTTGAAATCTCATCTCTTTCTCATTTTATTACTTTCAATTATGATCTTCAGACTCTTTTACTTGCTTTTCTACTTCACTTTTCTTATAAATCTAATCTCTCTCATTTATTACTTTCATATATGATCTTCAGACTCTTTTACTTTCTTTTCTACTTCAAAGTTCTTTGAAATCTCATCTCTTTCTCATTTTATTACTTTCAATTATGATCTTCAGACTCTTTTACTTGCTTTTCTACTTCACTTTTCTTTGAAATCTCATCTCTCTCATTTTATTACTTTCAATTATGATCTTTAGACTCTTTTACTTGCTTTTCTACTTCACTGTTCTTTGAAATCTCATCTCTTTCTCATTTTATTACTTTCAATTATGATCTTCAGACTCTTTTACTTGCTTTTCTACTTCACTGTTCTTTGAAATCTCATCTCTTTCTCATTTTATTACTTTCAATTATGATCTTCAGACTCTTTTACTTGCTTTTCTACTTCACTGTTCTTTGAAATCTCATCTCTTTCTCATTTTATTACTTTCAATTATGATCTTCAGACTCTTTTACTTGCTTTTCTACTTCATTGTTCTTTGAAATCTCATCTCTCTCATTTTATTACTTTCAATTATGATCTTCAGACTCTTTTACTTTCTTTTCTACTTCACTTTTCTTATAAATCTAATCTCTCTCATTTTATTACTTTCAATTATGATCTTCAGACTCTTTTACTTGCTTTTCTACTTCACTTTTCTTATGAAATCTCATCTCTTTCTCATTTTATTACTTTCAATTATGATCTTCAGACTCTTTTACTTGCTTTTCTACTTCACTGTTCTTTGAAATCTCATCTCTTTCTCATTTTATTACTTTCAATTATGATCTTCAGACTCTTTTACTTGCTTTTCTACTTCAATGTTCTTTGAAATCTCATCTCTTTAATTTTATTACTTTCAATTATGATCTTCAGACTCTTTTACTTGCTTTTCTACTTCACTGTTCTTTGAAATCTCATCTCTCTCATTTTATTACTTTCAATTATGATCTTTAGACTCTTTTACTTGCTTTTCTACTTCACTTTTCTTATGAAATCTCATCTCTTTCTCATTTTATTACTTTCAATTATGATCTTTAGACTCTTTTACTTGCTTTTCTACTTCACTGTTCTTTGAAATCTCATCTCTTTCTCATTTTATTACTTTCAATTATGATCTTCAGACTCTTTTACTTGCTTTTCTACTTCAATGTTCTTTGAAATCTCATCTCTCTCATTTTATCACTTTCAATTATGATCTTTAGACTCTTTTACTTGCTTTTCTACTTCACTGTTCTTATAAATCTAATCTCTCTCATTTATTACTTTCATATATGATCTTCAGACTCTTTTACTTTCTTTTCTACTTCACTGTACTTATAAATCTAATCTCTCTCATTTATTACTTTCATATATGATCTTCAGACTCTTTTACTTTCTTTTCTACTTCACTGTACTTATAAATCTCATCTCTTTCTCATTTTATTACTTTCAATTATGATCTTCAGACTCTTTTACTTGCTTTTCTACTTCACTTTTCTTATAAATCTAATCTCTCTCATTTATTACTTTCATATATGATCTTCAGACTCTTTTACTTTCTTTTCTACTTCAAAGTTCTTTGAAATCTCATCTCTTTCTCATTTTATTACTTTCAATTATGATCTTCAGACTCTTTTACTTGCTTTTCTACTTCACTTTTCTTTGAAATCTCATCTCTCTCATTTTATTACTTTCAATTATGATCTTTAGACTCTTTTACTTGCTTTTCTACTTCATTGTTCTTTGAAATCTCATCTCTTTCTCATTTTATTACTTTCAATTATGATCTTCAGACTCTTTTACTTGCTTTTCTACTTCACTGTTCTTTGAAATCTCATCTCTCTCATTTTATTACTTTCAATTATGATCTTCAGACTCTTTTACTTGCTTTTCTACTTCACTGTTCTTTGAAATCTCATCTCTTTCTCATTTTATTACTTTCAATTATGATCTTTAGACTCTTTTACTTGCTTTTCTACTTCATTGTTCTTTGAAATCTCATCTCTTTCTCATTTTATTACTTTCAATTATGATCTTCAGACTCTTTTACTTGCTTTTCTACTTCACTGTTCTTTGAAATCTCATCTCTTTCTCATTTTATTACTTTCAATTATGATCTTCAGACTCTTTTACTTGCTTTTCTACTTCACTTTTCTTTGAAATCTCATCTCTCTCATTTTATTACTTTCAATTATGATCTTCAGACTCTTTTACTTGCTTTTCTACTTCACTGTTCTTTGAAATCTCATCTCTTTCTCATTTTATTACTTTCAATTATGATCTTCAGACTCTTTTACTTGCTTTTCTACTTCACTTTTCTTTGAAATCTCATCTCTCTCATTTTATTACTTTCAATTATGATCTTTAGACTCTTTTACTTGCTTTTCTACTTCATTGTTCTTTGAAATCTCATCACTTTCTCATTTTATTACTTTCAATTATGATCTTCAGACTCTTTTACTTGCTTTTCTACTTCACTGTTCTTTGAAATCTCATCTTTCTCATTTTATTACTTTCAATTATGATCTTCAGACTCTTTTACTTGCTTTTCTACTTCACTTTTCTTTGAAATCTCATCTCTCTCATTTTATTACTTTCAATTATGATCTTTAGACTCTTTTACTTGCTTTTCTACTTCACTGTTCTTTGAAATCTCATCTCTTTCTCATTTTATTACTTTCAATTATGATCTTCAGATTTCTTTGCTTTTCTACTTCACTGTTCTTTGAAATCTCATCTCTTTCTCATTTTATTACTTTCAATTATGATCTTCAGACTCTTTTACTTGCTTTTCTACTTCACTTTTCTTATAAATCTAATCTCTCTCATTTATTACTTTCATATATGATCTTCAGACTCTTTTACTTGCTTTTCTACTTCACTTTTCTTATAAATCTAATCTCTCTCATTTATTACTTTCATATATGATCTTCAGACTCTTTTACTTTCTTTTCTACTTCACTGTACTTATAAATCTCATCTCTTTCTCATTTTATTACTTTCAATTATGATCTTCAGACTCTTTTACTTGCTTTTCTACTTCATTGTTCTTTGAAATCTCATCACTTTCTCATTTTATTACTTTCAATTATGATCTTCAGACTCTTTTACTTGCTTTTCTACTTCACTGTTCTTTGAAATCTCATCTTTCTCATTTTATTACTTTCAATTATGATCTTCAGACTCTTTTACTTGCTTTTCTACTTCACTTTTCTTTGAAATCTCATCTCTCTCATTTTATTACTTTCAATTATGATCTTTAGACTCTTTTACTTGCTTTTCTACTTCACTGTTCTTTGAAATCTCATCTCTTTCTCATTTTATTACTTTCAATTATGATCTTCAGATTTCTTTGCTTTTCTACTTCACTGTTCTTTGAAATCTCATCTCTTTCTCATTTTATTACTTTCAATTATGATCTTCAGACTCTTTTACTTGCTTTTCTACTTCACTTTTCTTATAAATCTAATCTCTCTCATTTATTACTTTCATATATGATCTTCAGACTCTTTTACTTGCTTTTCTACTTCACTTTTCTTATAAATCTAATCTCTCTCATTTATTACTTTCATATATGATCTTCAGACTCTTTTACTTTCTTTTCTACTTCACTGTACTTATAAATCTCATCTCTTTCTCATTTTATTACTTTCAATTATGATCTTCAGACTCTTTTACTTGCTTTTCTACTTCACTTTTCTTATAAATCTAATCTCTCTCATTTATTACTTTCATATATGATCTTCAGACTCTTTTACTTTCTTTTCTACTTCAAAGTTCTTTGAAATCTCATCTCTTTCTCATTTTATTACTTTCAATTATGATCTTCAGACTCTTTTACTTGCTTTTCTACTTCACTTTTCTTTGAAATCTCATCTCTCTCATTTTATTACTTTCAATTATGATCTTTAGACTCTTTTACTTGCTTTTCTACTTCACTGTTCTTTGAAATCTCATCTCTTTCTCATTTTATTACTTTCAATTATGATCTTCAGACTCTTTTACTTGCTTTTCTACTTCACTGTTCTTTGAAATCTCATCTCTTTCTCATTTTATTACTTTCAATTATGATCTTCAGACTCTTTTACTTGCTTTTCTACTTCACTGTTCTTTGAAATCTCATCTCTTTCTCATTTTATTACTTTCAATTATGATCTTTAGACTCTTTTACTTGCTTTTCTACTTCATTGTTCTTTGAAATCTCATCTCTTTCTCATTTTATTACTTTCAATTATGATCTTCAGACTCTTTTACTTGCTTTTCTACTTCACTGTTCTTTGAAATCTCATCTCTTTCTCATTTTATTACTTTCAATTATGATCTTCAGACTCTTTTACTTGCTTTTCTACTTCACTTTTCTTTGAAATCTCATCTCTCTCATTTTATTACTTTCAATTATGATCTTCAGACTCTTTTACTTGCTTTTCTACTTCACTGTTCTTTGAAATCTCATCTCTTTCTCATTTTATTACTTTCAATTATGATCTTCAGACTCTTTTACTTGCTTTTCTACTTCATTGTTCTTTGAAATCTCATCACTTTCTCATTTTATTACTTTCAATTATGATCTTCAGACTCTTTTACTTGCTTTTCTACTTCATTGTTCTTTGAAATCTCATCACTTTCTCATTTTATTACTTTCAATTATGATCTTCAGACTCTTTTACTTGCTTTTCTACTTCACTGTTCTTTGAAATCTCATCTTTCTCATTTTATTACTTTCAATTATGATCTTCAGACTCTTTTACTTGCTTTTCTACTTCACTTTTCTTTGAAATCTCATCTCTCTCATTTTATTACTTTCATATATGATCTTCAGACTCTTTTACTTGCTTTTCTACTTCATTGTTCTTTGAAATCTCATCTCTTTCTCATTTTATTACTTTCAATTATGATCTTCAGACTCTTTTACTTGCTTTTCTACTTCACTGTTCTTTGAAATCTCATCTCTTTCTCATTTTATTACTTTCAATTATGATCTTCAGATTTCTTTGCTTTTCTACTTCACTGTTCTTTGAAATCTCATCTCTTTCTCATTTTATTACTTTCAATTATGATCTTCAGACTCTTTTACTTTCTTTTCTACTTCACTTTTCTTATAAATCTAATCTCTCTCATTTTATTACTTTCAATTATGATCTTCAGACTCTTTTACTTGCTTTTCTACTTCACTGTTCTTTGAAATCTCATCTCTCTCATTTTATTACTTTCATATATGATCTTCAGACTCTTTTACTTGCTTTTCTACTTCACTTTTCTTATAAATCTAATCTCTCTCATTTATTACTTTCATATATGATCTTCAGATTTCTTTGCTTTTCTACTTCACTTTTCTTTGAAATCTCATCTCTCTCATTTTATTACTTTCAATTATGATCTTTAGACTCTTTTACTTGCTTTTCTACTTCATTGTTCTTTGAAATCTCATCTCTTTCTCATTTTATTACTTTCAATTATGATCTTCAGACTCTTTTACTTGCTTTTCTACTTCACTGTTCTTTGAAATCTCATCTCTTTCTCATTTTATTACTTTCAATTATGATCTTTAGACTCTTTTACTTGCTTTTCTACTTCATTGTTCTTTGAAATCTCATCTCTTTCTCATTTTATTACTTTCAATTATGATCTTCAGACTCTTTTACTTGCTTTTCTACTTCACTGTTCTTTGAAATCTCATCTCTTTCTCATTTTATTACTTTCAATTATGATCTTCAGACTCTTTTACTTGCTTTTCTACTTCACTTTTCTTTGAAATCTCATCTCTCTCATTTTATTACTTTCAATTATGATCTTCAGACTCTTTTACTTGCTTTTCTACTTCACTGTTCTTTGAAATCTCATCTCTTTCTCATTTTATTACTTTCAATTATGATCTTCAGACTCTTTTACTTGCTTTTCTACTTCACTTTTCTTTGAAATCTCATCTCTCTCATTTTATTACTTTCAATTATGATCTTTAGACTCTTTTACTTGCTTTTCTACTTCATTGTTCTTTGAAATCTCATCACTTTCTCATTTTATTACTTTCAATTATGATCTTCAGACTCTTTTACTTGCTTTTCTACTTCACTGTTCTTTGAAATCTCATCTTTCTCATTTTATTACTTTCAATTATGATCTTCAGACTCTTTTACTTGCTTTTCTACTTCACTTTTCTTTGAAATCTCATCTCTCTCATTTTATTACTTTCAATTATGATCTTTAGACTCTTTTACTTGCTTTTCTACTTCACTGTTCTTTGAAATCTCATCTCTTTCTCATTTTATTACTTTCAATTATGATCTTCAGATTTCTTTGCTTTTCTACTTCACTGTTCTTTGAAATCTCATCTCTTTCTCATTTTATTACTTTCAATTATGATCTTCAGACTCTTTTACTTGCTTTTCTACTTCACTTTTCTTATAAATCTAATCTCTCTCATTTATTACTTTCATATATGATCTTCAGACTCTTTTACTTGCTTTTCTACTTCACTTTTCTTTGAAATCTCATCTCTCTCATTTTATTACTTTCAATTATGATCTTTAGACTCTTTTACTTGCTTTTCTACTTCATTGTTCTTTGAAATCTCATCTCTTTCTCATTTTATTACTTTCAATTATGATCTTCAGACTCTTTTACTTGCTTTTCTACTTCACTTTTCTTATAAATCTAATCTCTCTCATTTATTACTTTCATATATGATCTTCAGACTCTTTTACTTTCTTTTCTACTTCAAAGTTCTTTGAAATCTCATCTCTTTCTCATTTTATTACTTTCAATTATGATCTTCAGACTCTTTTACTTGCTTTTCTACTTCACTTTTCTTTGAAATCTCATCTCTCTCATTTTATTACTTTCAATTATGATCTTTAGACTCTTTTACTTGCTTTTCTACTTCACTGTTCTTTGAAATCTCATCTCTTTCTCATTTTATTACTTTCAATTATGATCTTCAGACTCTTTTACTTGCTTTTCTACTTCACTGTTCTTTGAAATCTCATCTCTTTCTCATTTTATTACTTTCAATTATGATCTTCAGACTCTTTTACTTGCTTTTCTACTTCACTGTTCTTTGAAATCTCATCTCTTTCTCATTTTATTACTTTCAATTATGATCTTTAGACTCTTTTACTTGCTTTTCTACTTCATTGTTCTTTGAAATCTCATCTCTTTCTCATTTTATTACTTTCAATTATGATCTTCAGACTCTTTTACTTGCTTTTCTACTTCACTGTTCTTTGAAATCTCATCTCTTTCTCATTTTATTACTTTCAATTATGATCTTCAGACTCTTTTACTTGCTTTTCTACTTCACTTTTCTTTGAAATCTCATCTCTCTCATTTTATTACTTTCAATTATGATCTTCAGACTCTTTTACTTGCTTTTCTACTTCACTGTTCTTTGAAATCTCATCTCTTTCTCATTTTATTACTTTCAATTATGATCTTCAGACTCTTTTACTTGCTTTTCTACTTCATTGTTCTTTGAAATCTCATCACTTTCTCATTTTATTACTTTCAATTATGATCTTCAGACTCTTTTACTTGCTTTTCTACTTCATTGTTCTTTGAAATCTCATCACTTTCTCATTTTATTACTTTCAATTATGATCTTCAGACTCTTTTACTTGCTTTTCTACTTCACTGTTCTTTGAAATCTCATCTTTCTCATTTTATTACTTTCAATTATGATCTTCAGACTCTTTTACTTGCTTTTCTACTTCACTGTTCTTTGAAATCTCATCTCTTTCTCATTTTATTACTTTCAATTATGATCTTCAGACTCTTTTACTTGCTTTTCTACTTCACTGTTCTTTGAAATCTCATCTCTTTCTCATTTTATTACTTTCAATTATGATCTTCAGACTCTTTTACTTGCTTTTCTACTTCACTGTTCTTTGAAATCTCATCTCTTTCTCATTTTATTACTTTCAATTATGATCTTCAGACTCTTTTACTTGCTTTTCTACTTCACTGTTCTTTGAAATCTCATCTCTTTCTCATTTTATTACTTTCAATTATGATCTTTAGACTCTTTTACTTGCTTTTCTACTTCATTGTTCTTTGAAATCTCATCTCTTTCTCATTTTATTACTTTCAATTATGATCTTCAGACTCTTTTACTTGCTTTTCTACTTCACTGTTCTTTGAAATCTCATCTCTTTCTCATTTTATTACTTTCAATTATGATCTTCAGACTCTTTTACTTGCTTTTCTACTTCACTGTTCTTTGAAATCTCATCTCTTTCTCATTTTATTACTTTCAATTATGATCTTCAGACTCTTTTACTTGCTTTTCTACTTCACTTTTCTTTGAAATCTCATCTCTCTCATTTTATTACTTTCAATTATGATCTTCAGACTCTTTTACTTGCTTTTCTACTTCACTGTTCTTTGAAATCTCATCTCTTTCTCATTTTATTACTTTCAATTATGATCTTCAGACTCTTTTACTTGCTTTTCTACTTCACTTTTCTTTGAAATCTCATCTCTCTCATTTTATTACTTTCATATATGATCTTCAGACTCTTTTACTTGCTTTTCTACTTCATTGTTCTTTGAAATCTCATCTCTTTCTCATTTTATTACTTTCAATTATGATCTTCAGACTCTTTTACTTGCTTTTCTACTTCACTGTTCTTTGAAATCTCATCTCTTTCTCATTTTATTACTTTCAATTATGATCTTCAGATTTCTTTGCTTTTCTACTTCACTGTTCTTTGAAATCTCATCTCTTTCTCATTTTATTACTTTCAATTATGATCTTCAGACTCTTTTACTTTCTTTTCTACTTCACTTTTCTTATAAATCTAATCTCTCTCATTTTATTACTTTCAATTATGATCTTCAGACTCTTTTACTTGCTTTTCTACTTCACTGTTCTTTGAAATCTCATCTCTCTCATTTTATTACTTTCATATATGATCTTCAGACTCTTTTACTTGCTTTTCTACTTCACTTTTCTTATAAATCTAATCTCTCTCATTTATTACTTTCATATATGATCTTCAGATTTCTTTGCTTTTCTACTTCACTTTTCTTTGAAATCTCATCTCTCTCATTTTATTACTTTCAATTATGATCTTTAGACTCTTTTACTTGCTTTTCTACTTCATTGTTCTTTGAAATCTCATCTCTTTCTCATTTTATTACTTTCAATTATGATCTTCAGACTCTTTTACTTGCTTTTCTACTTCATTGTTCTTTGAAATCTCATCACTTTCTCATTTTATTACTTTCAATTATGATCTTCAGACTCTTTTACTTGCTTTTCTACTTCATTGTTCTTTGAAATCTCATCTCTTTCTCATTTTATTACTTTCAATTATGATCTTCAGACTCTTTTACTTGCTTTTCTACTTCACTGTTCTTTGAAATCTCATCTCTTTCTCATTTTATTACTTTCAATTATGATCTTCAGACTCTTTTACTTGCTTTTCTACTTCACTTTTCTTTGAAATCTCATCTCTCTCATTTTATTACTTTCAATTATGATCTTTAGACTCTTTTACTTGCTTTTCTACTTCATTGTTCTTTGAAATCTCATCTCTTTCTCATTTTATTACTTTCAATTATGATCTTCAGACTCTTTTACTTGCTTTTCTACTTCACTGTTCTTTGAAATCTCATCTCTTTCTCATTTTATTACTTTCAATTATGATCTTCAGACTCTTTTACTTGCTTTTCTACTTCACTTTTCTTTGAAATCTCATCTCTCTCATTTTATTACTTTCAATTATGATCTTTAGACTCTTTTACTTGCTTTTCTACTTCACTGTTCTTTGAAATCTCATCTCTTTCTCATTTTATTACTTTCAATTATGATCTTCAGACTCTTTTACTTGCTTTTCTACTTCACTGTTCTTTGAAATCTCATCTCTTTCTCATTTTATTACTTTCAATTATGATCTTCAGACTCTTTTACTTGCTTTTCTACTTCACTGTTCTTTGAAATCTCATCTCTTTCTCATTTTATTACTTTCAATTATGATCTTTAGACTCTTTTACTTGCTTTTCTACTTCATTGTTCTTTGAAATCTCATCACTTTCTCATTTTATTACTTTCAATTATGATCTTCAGACTCTTTTACTTGCTTTTCTACTTCATTGTTCTTTGAAATCTCATCACTTTCTCATTTTATTACTTTCAATTATGATCTTCAGACTCTTTTACTTGCTTTTCTACTTCACTGTTCTTTGAAATCTCATCTTTCTCATTTTATTACTTTCAATTATGATCTTCAGACTCTTTTACTTGCTTTTCTACTTCACTTTTCTTTGAAATCTCATCTCTCTCATTTTATTACTTTCAATTATGATCTTTAGACTCTTTTACTTGCTTTTCTACTTCATTGTTCTTTGAAATCTCATCTCTTTCTCATTTTATTACTTTCAATTATGATCTTCAGACTCTTTTACTTGCTTTTCTACTTCACTGTTCTTTGAAATCTCATCTCTTTCTCATTTTATTACTTTCAATTATGATCTTCAGATTTCTTTGCTTTTCTACTTCACTGTTCTTTGAAATCTCATCTCTTTCTCATTTTATTACTTTCAATTATGATCTTCAGACTCTTTTACTTTCTTTTCTACTTCACTTTTCTTATAAATCTAATCTCTCTCATTTTATTACTTTCAATTATGATCTTCAGACTCTTTTACTTGCTTTTCTACTTCACTGTTCTTTGAAATCTCATCTCTTTCTCATTTTATTACTTTCATATATGATCTTCAGACTCTTTTACTTGCTTTTCTACTTCACTTTTCTTATAAATCTAATCTCTCTCATTTATTACTTTCATATATGATCTTCAGATTTCTTTGCTTTTCTACTTCACTTTTCTTTGAAATCTCATCTCTCTCATTTTATTACTTTCAATTATGATCTTTAGACTCTTTTACTTGCTTTTCTACTTCATTGTTCTTTGAAATCTCATCTCTTTCTCATTTTATTACTTTCAATTATGATCTTCAGACTCTTTTACTTGCTTTTCTACTTCATTGTTCTTTGAAATCTCATCACTTTCTCATTTTATTACTTTCAATTATGATCTTCAGACTCTTTTACTTGCTTTTCTACTTCATTGTTCTTTGAAATCTCATCTCTTTCTCATTTTATTACTTTCAATTATGATCTTCAGACTCTTTTACTTGCTTTTCTACTTCACTGTTCTTTGAAATCTCATCTCTTTCTCATTTTATTACTTTCAATTATGATCTTCAGACTCTTTTACTTGCTTTTCTACTTCACTGTTCTTTGAAATCTCATCTCTCTCATTTTATTACTTTCAATTATGATCTTTAGACTCTTTTACTTGCTTTTCTACTTCACTGTTCTTTGAAATCTCATCTCTTTCTCATTTTATTACTTTCAATTATGATCTTCAGACTCTTTTACTTGCTTTTCTACTTCACTGTTCTTTGAAATCTCATCTCTCTCATTTTATTACTTTCAATTATGATCTTCAGACTCTTTTACTTTCTTTTCTACTTCACTTTTCTTATAAATCTAATCTCTCTCATTTTATTACTTTCAATTATGATCTTCAGACTCTTTTACTTGCTTTTCTACTTCACTTTTCTTTGAAATCTCATCTCTTTCTCATTTTATTACTTTCAATTATGATCTTCAGACTCTTTTACTTGCTTTTCTACTTCACTTTTCTTTGAAATCTAATCTCTCTCATTTATTACTTTCATATATGATCTTCAGACTCTTTTACTTGCTTTTCTACTTCATTGTTCTTTGAAATCTCATCTCTCTCATTTTATTACTTTCAATTATGATCTTCAGACTCTTTTACTTTCTTTTCTACTTCACTTTTCTTATAAATCTAATCTCTCTCATTTTATTACTTTCAATTATGATCTTCAGACTCTTTTACTTGCTTTTCTACTTCACTGTTCTTTGAAATCTCATCTCTCTCATTTTATTACTTTCAATTATGATCTTCAGACTCTTTTACTTTCTTTTCTACTTCACTTTTCTTATAAATCTAATCTCTCTCATTTTATTACTTTCAATTATGATCTTCAGACTCTTTTACTTGCTTTTCTACTTCACTTTTCTTTGAAATCTCATCTCTTTCTCATTTTATTACTTTCATATATGATCTTCAGACTCTTTTACTTTCTTTTCTACTTCACTGTACTTATAAATCTAATCTCTCTCATTTATTACTTTCATATATGATCTTTAGACTCTTTTACTTGCTTTTCTACTTCACTGTTCTTTGAAATCTCATCTCTTTCTCATTTTATTACTTTCAATTATGATCTTCAGACTCTTTTACTTGCTTTTCTACTTCACTTTTCTTATAAATCTAATCTCTCTCATTTATTACTTTCATATATGATCTTCAGACTCTTTTACTTTCTTTTCTACTTCAAAGTTCTTTGAAATCTCATCTCTTTCTCATTTTATTACTTTCAATTATGATCTTCAGACTCTTTTACTTGCTTTTCTACTTCACTTTTCTTTGAAATCTCATCTCTCTCATTTTATTACTTTCAATTATGATCTTTAGACTCTTTTACTTGCTTTTCTACTTCACTGTTCTTTGAAATCTCATCTCTTTCTCATTTTATTACTTTCAATTATGATCTTCAGACTCTTTTACTTGCTTTTCTACTTCACTGTTCTTTGAAATCTCATCTCTTTCTCATTTTATTACTTTCAATTATGATCTTCAGACTCTTTTACTTGCTTTTCTACTTCACTGTTCTTTGAAATCTCATCTCTTTCTCATTTTATTACTTTCAATTATGATCTTCAGACTCTTTTACTTGCTTTTCTACTTCATTGTTCTTTGAAATCTCATCTCTCTCATTTTATTACTTTCAATTATGATCTTCAGACTCTTTTACTTTCTTTTCTACTTCACTTTTCTTATAAATCTAATCTCTCTCATTTTATTACTTTCAATTATGATCTTCAGACTCTTTTACTTGCTTTTCTACTTCACTTTTCTTATAAATCTCATCTCTTTCTCATTTTATTACTTTCAATTATGATCTTCAGACTCTTTTACTTGCTTTTCTACTTCAATGTTCTTTGAAATCTCATCTCTCTCATTTTATTACTTTCAATTATGATCTTCAGACTCTTTTACTTGCTTTTCTACTTCACTGTTCTTTGAAATCTCATCTCTCTCATTTTATTACTTTCAATTATGATCTTTAGACTCTTTTACTTGCTTTTCTACTTCACTGTTCTTTGAAATCTCATCTCTTTCTCATTTTATTACTTTCAATTATGATCTTCAGACTCTTTTACTTGCTTTTCTACTTCAATGTTCTTTGAAATCTCATCTCTCTCATTTTATCACTTTCAATTATGATCTTTAGACTCTTTTACTTGCTTTTCTACTTCACTGTTCTTATAAATCTAATCTCTCTCATTTATTACTTTCATATATGATCTTCAGACTCTTTTACTTTCTTTTCTACTTCACTGTACTTATAAATCTAATCTCTCTCATTTATTACTTTCAATTATGATCTTTAGACTCTTTTACTTGCTTTTCTACTTCATTGTTCTTTGAAATCTCATCTCTTTCTCATTTTATTACTTTCAATTATGATCTTCAGACTCTTTTACTTGCTTTTCTACTTCACTGTTCTTTGAAATCTCATCTCTTTCTCATTTTATTACTTTCAATTATGATCTTCAGATTTCTTTGCTTTTCTACTTCACTGTTCTTTGAAATCTCATCTCTTTCTCATTTTATTACTTTCAATTATGATCTTCAGACTCTTTTACTTTCTTTTCTACTTCACTTTTCTTATAAATCTAATCTCTCTCATTTTATTACTTTCAATTATGATCTTCAGACTCTTTTACTTGCTTTTCTACTTCACTGTTCTTTGAAATCTCATCTCTCTCATTTTATTACTTTCATATATGATCTTCAGACTCTTTTACTTGCTTTTCTACTTCACTTTTCTTATAAATCTAATCTCTCTCATTTATTACTTTCATATATGATCTTCAGATTTCTTTGCTTTTCTACTTCACTTTTCTTTGAAATCTCATCTCTCTCATTTTATTACTTTCAATTATGATCTTTAGACTCTTTTACTTGCTTTTCTACTTCATTGTTCTTTGAAATCTCATCTCTTTCTCATTTTATTACTTTCAATTATGATCTTCAGACTCTTTTACTTGCTTTTCTACTTCATTGTTCTTTGAAATCTCATCACTTTCTCATTTTATTACTTTCAATTATGATCTTCAGACTCTTTTACTTGCTTTTCTACTTCATTGTTCTTTGAAATCTCATCTCTTTCTCATTTTATTACTTTCAATTATGATCTTCAGACTCTTTTACTTGCTTTTCTACTTCACTGTTCTTTGAAATCTCATCTCTTTCTCATTTTATTACTTTCAATTATGATCTTCAGACTCTTTTACTTGCTTTTCTACTTCACTTTTCTTTGAAATCTCATCTCTCTCATTTTATTACTTTCAATTATGATCTTTAGACTCTTTTACTTGCTTTTCTACTTCATTGTTCTTTGAAATCTCATCTCTTTCTCATTTTATTACTTTCAATTATGATCTTCAGACTCTTTTACTTGCTTTTCTACTTCACTGTTCTTTGAAATCTAATCTCTTTCTCATTTTATTACTTTCAATTATGATCTTCAGACTCTTTTACTTGCTTTTCTACTTCACTTTTCTTTGAAATCTCATCTCTCTCATTTTATTACTTTCAATTATGATCTTTAGACTCTTTTACTTGCTTTTCTACTTCACTGTTCTTTGAAATCTCATCTCTTTCTCATTTTATTACTTTCAATTATGATCTTCAGACTCTTTTACTTGCTTTTCTACTTCACTGTTCTTTGAAATCTCATCTCTTTCTCATTTTATTACTTTCAATTATGATCTTCAGACTCTTTTACTTGCTTTTCTACTTCACTGTTCTTTGAAATCTCATCTCTTTCTCATTTTATTACTTTCAATTATGATCTTTAGACTCTTTTACTTGCTTTTCTACTTCATTGTTCTTTGAAATCTCATCACTTTCTCATTTTATTACTTTCAATTATGATCTTCAGACTCTTTTACTTGCTTTTCTACTTCATTGTTCTTTGAAATCTCATCACTTTCTCATTTTATTACTTTCAATTATGATCTTCAGACTCTTTTACTTGCTTTTCTACTTCACTGTTCTTTGAAATCTCATCTTTCTCATTTTATTACTTTCAATTATGATCTTCAGACTCTTTTACTTGCTTTTCTACTTCACTTTTCTTTGAAATCTCATCTCTCTCATTTTATTACTTTCAATTATGATCTTTAGACTCTTTTACTTGCTTTTCTACTTCATTGTTCTTTGAAATCTCATCTCTTTCTCATTTTATTACTTTCAATTATGATCTTCAGACTCTTTTACTTGCTTTTCTACTTCACTGTTCTTTGAAATCTCATCTCTTTCTCATTTTATTACTTTCAATTATGATCTTCAGATTTCTTTGCTTTTCTACTTCACTGTTCTTTGAAATCTCATCTCTTTCTCATTTTATTACTTTCAATTATGATCTTCAGACTCTTTTACTTTCTTTTCTACTTCACTTTTCTTATAAATCTAATCTCTCTCATTTTATTACTTTCAATTATGATCTTCAGACTCTTTTACTTGCTTTTCTACTTCACTGTTCTTTGAAATCTCATCTCTCTCATTTTATTACTTTCATATATGATCTTCAGACTCTTTTACTTGCTTTTCTACTTCACTTTTCTTATAAATCTAATCTCTCTCATTTATTACTTTCATATATGATCTTCAGATTTCTTTGCTTTTCTACTTCACTTTCTTTGAAATCTCATCTCTCTCATTTTATTACTTTCAATTATGATCTTTAGACTCTTTTACTTGCTTTTCTACTTCATTGTTCTTTGAAATCTCATCTCTTTCTCATTTTATTACTTTCAATTATGATCTTCAGACTCTTTTACTTGCTTTTCTACTTCATTGTTCTTTGAAATCTCATCACTTTCTCATTTTATTACTTTCAATATGATCTTCAGACTCTTTTACTTGCTTTTCTACTTCATTGTTCTTTGAAATCTCATCTCTTTCTCATTTTATTACTTTCAATTATGATCTTCAGACTCTTTTACTTGCTTTTCTACTTCACTGTTCTTTGAAATCTCATCTTTCTCATTTTATTACTTTCAATTATGATCTTCAGACTCTTTTACTTGCTTTTCTACTTCACTTTTCTTTGAAATCTCATCTCTCTCATTTTATTACTTTCAATTATGATCTTTAGACTCTTTTACTTGCTTTTCTACTTCATTGTTCTTTGAAATCTCATCTCTTTCTCATTTTATTACTTTCAATTATGATCTTCAGATTTCTTTGCTTTTCTACTTCACTGTTCTTGAAATCTCATCTCTTTCTCATTTATTACTTTCAATTATGATCTTCAGACTCTTTTACTTGCTTTTCTACTTCACTTTTCTTATAAATCTAATCTCTCTCATTTATTACTTTCATATATGATCTTCAGACTCTTTTACTTGCTTTTCTACTTCACTTTTCTTATAAATCTAATCTCTCTCATTTATTACTTTCATATATGATCTTCAGACTCTTTTACTTTCTTTTCTACTTCACTGTACTTATAATCTCATCTCTTTCTCATTTTATTACTTTCAATTATGATCTTCAGACTCTTTTACTTGCTTTTCTACTTCACTGTTCTTATAAATCTCATCTCTCTCATTTATTACTTTCATATATGATCTTCAGACTCTTTTACTTTCTTTTCTACTTCACTTTTCTTATAAATCTCATCTCTTTCTCATTTTATTACTTTCAATTATGATCTTCAGACTCTTTTACTTTCTTTTCTACTTCAAAGTTCTTTGAAATCTCATCTCTTTCTCATTTTATTACTTTCATATATGATCTTCAGACTCTTTTACTTG
>CAMPDV010005070.1:0-26992 GCA_946699065.1 Loxodes magnus
CTTACTTTACTTCTTCACTTTTATTAATTCTTATTACTAAAAGCATACTCCTTAAATCTGAAATTCTATCTTCTTTTCTTACTTTACTTCTTCACTTTTATTAATACTTATTACTAAAAGCATACTCCTTAAATCTGAAATTCTATCTTCTTTTCTTACTTTACTTCTTCTCTTTTATTAATTCTTATTACTTAAAACATACTCCTTAAATCTGAAATTCTATCTTCTTTTCTTACTTTACTTCTTCACTTTTATTAATTCTTATTACTAAAAGCATACTCCTTAAATCTGAAATTCTATCTTCTTTTCTTACTTTACTTCTTGACTTTTATTAAGTCTTATTGCTAAAAGAATACTCCTTAAATCTGAAATTCTATCTTCTTTTCTTATTTTACTTCTTCACTTTTATTAATTCTTATTACTAAAAGCATACTCCTTAAATCTGAAATTCTATCTTCTTTTCTTACTTTACTTCTTCACTTTTATTAATACTTATTACTAAAAGCATACTCCTTAAATCTGAAATTCTATCTTCTTTTCTTACTTTACTTCTTCACTTTTATTAATACTTATTACTAAAAGCATACTCCTTAAATCTGAAATTCTATCTTCTTTTCTTACTTTACTTCCTCACTTTCATAAAAACTTATTACTTAAAACATACTCCTTAAATCTGAAATTCTATTTTCTTTTCTTACTTTACTTCTTCACTTTTATTAATTCTTATTACTTCTCAAAAATACTCCTTAAATCTGAAATTCTATTTTCTTTTCTTACTTTACTTCTTCACTTTTATTAATTCTTATTACTAAAAGCATACTCCTTAAATCTGAAATTCTATCTTCTTTTCTTACTTTACTTCCTCACTTTTATAAATTCTTATTACTTAAAGCATACTCATTAAATCTGAAATTCTATCTTCTTTTCTTACTTTACTTCTTCACTTTTATAAAAACTTATTACTAAAAGCATACTCCTTAAATCTGAAATTCTATCTTCTTTTCTTACTTTACTTCTTAACTTTCATAAAAACTTATTACTTAAAACATACTCCTTAAATCTGAAATTCTATCTTCTTTTCTTACTTTACTTCTTCACTTTTATTAATTCTTATTACTAAAAGCATACTCCTTAAATCTGAAATTCTATCTTCTTTTCTTACTTTACTTCTTCACTTTTATTAATACTTATTACTTAAAACATACTCCTTAAATCTGAAATTCTATCTTTTTTTCTTACTTTACTTCTTCACTTTCATAAAAACTTATTACTTAAAACATACTCCTTAAATCTGAAATTCTATTTTCTTTTCTTACTTTACTTCTTCACTTTTATTAATTCTTATTACTAAAAGCATACTCCTTAAATCTGAAATTCTATCTTCTTTTCTTACTTTACTTCCTCACTTTCATAAAAACTTATTACTTAAAACATACTCCTTAAATCTGAAATTCTATCTTCTTTTCTTACTTTACTTCTTCACTTTTATTAATTCTTATTACTAAAAGCATACTCCTTAAATCTGAAATTCTATCTTCTTTTCTTACTTTACTTCTTCACTTTTATTAATTCTTATTACTAAAAGCATACTCCTTAAATCTGAAATTCTATCTTCTTTTCTTACTTTACTTCTTCACTTTTATAAATTCTTATTACTAAAAGCATACTCCTTAAATCTGAAATTCTATCTTCTTTTCTTACTTTACTTCTTCACTTTTATTAATTCTTATTACTAAAAGCATACTCCTTAAATCTGAAATTCTATCTTCTTTTCTTACTTTACTTCCTCACTTTTATAAATTCTTATTACTTAAAGCATACTCATTAAATCTGAAATTCTATCTTCTTTTCTTACTTTACTTCTTCACTTTTATAAAAACTTATTACTAAAAGCATACTCCTTAAATCTGAAATTCTATCTTCTTTTCTTACTTTACTTCTTAACTTTCATAAAAACTTATTACTTAAAACATACTCCTTAAATCTGAAATTCTATCTTCTTTTCTTACTTTACTTCTTCACTTTTATTAATTCTTATTACTAAAAGCATACTCCTTAAATCTGAAATTCTATCTTCTTTTCTTACTTTACTTCTTCACTTTTATTAATACTTATTACTAAAAGCATACTCCTTAAATCTGAAATTCTATCTTCTTTTCTTACTTTACTTCTTCACTTTTATAAATACTTATTACTTAAAACATACTCCTTAAATCTGAAATTCTATCTTCTTTTCTTACTTTACTTCCTCACTTTTATTAATTCTTATTACTAAAAGCATACTCCTTAAATCTGAAATTCTATCTTCTTTTCTTACTTTACTTCTTCACTTTTATTAATACTTATTACTAAAAGCATACTCCTTAAATCTGAAATTCTATCTTCTTTTCTTACTTTACTTCTTCACTTTTATTAATACTTATTACTTAAAACATACTCCTTAAATCTGAAATTCTATCTTCTTTTCTTACTTTACTTCTTCACTTTCATAAAAACTTATTACTAAAAGCATACTCCTTAAATCTGAAATTCTATCTTCTTTTCTTACTTTACTTCCTCACTTTTATAAATTCTTATTACTTAAAGCATACTCCTTAAATCTGAAATTCTATCTTCTTTTCTTACTTTACTTCTTCACTTTTATAAAAACTTATTACTAAAAGCATACTCCTTAAATCTGAAATTCTATCTTCTTTTCTTACTTTACTTCTTCACTTTTATTAATTCTTATTACTAAAAGCATACTCCTTAAATCTGAAATTCTATCTTCTTTTCTTATTTTACTTCCTCACTTTTATAAATACTTATTACTTAAAACATACTCCTTAAATCTGAAATTCTATCTTCTTTTCTTACTTTACTTCTTCACTTTTATTAATTCTTATTACTAAAAGCATACTCCTTAAATCTGAAATTCTATCTTCTTTTCTAGAGTATTTCCTCACTTTTATTAATTCTTATTACTAAAAGCATACTGCTTAAATCTGAAATTCTATCTTCTTTTCTTACTTTACTTCCTCACTTTTATTAATTCTTATTACTAAAAGCATACTGCTTAAATCTGAAATTCTATCTTCTTTTCTTACTTTACTTCTTCACTTTTATTAATTCTTATTGCTAAAAGCATACTCCTTAAATCTGAAATTCTATCTTCTTTTCTTACTTTACTTCTTCACTTTTATTAATACTTATTACTTAAAACATACTCCTTAAATCTGAAATTCTATCTTCTTTTCTTACTTTACTTCTTCACTTTCATAAAAACTTATTACTTAAAACATACTCCTTAAATCTGAAATTCTATCTTCTTTTCTTACTTTACTTCCTCACTTTTATTAATTCTTATTACTAAAAGCATACTCCTTAAATCTGAAATTCTATCTTCTTTTCTTACTTTACTTCTTGACTTTTATTAATTCTTATTGCTAAAAGCATACTCCTTAAATCTGAAATTCTATCTTCTTTTCTTATTTTACTTCCTCACTTTTATTAATTCTTATTACTTAAAACATACTCCTTAAATCTGAAATTCTATCTTCTTTTCTTACTTTACTTCTTGACTTTTATTAAGTCTTATTGCTAAAAGAATACTCCTTAAATCTGAAATTCTATCTTCTTTTCTTATTTTACTTCTTCACTTTTATTAATTCTTATTACTAAAAGCATACTCCTTAAATCTGAAATTCTATCTTCTTTTCTTACTAAAAGCATACTCCTTAAATCTGAAATTCTATCTTCTTTTCTTACTTTACTTCTTCACTTTTATTAATTCTTATTACTAAAAGCATACTCCTTAAATCTGAAATTCTATCTTCTTTTCTTACTTTACTTCTTCACTTTCATAAAAACTTATTACTTAAAACATACTCCTTAAATCTGAAATTCTATCTTCTTTTCTTACTTTACTTCTTGACTTTTATTAATTCTTATTGCTAAAAGCATACTCCTTAAATCTGAAATTCTATCTTCTTTTCTTACTTTACTTCCTCACTTTTATAAATTCTTATTACTTAAAACATACTCCTTAAATCTGAAATTCTATCTTCTTTTCTTACTTTACTTCTTCACTTTTATTAATTCTTATTACTAAAAGAATACTCCTTAAATCTGAAATTCTATCTTCTTTTCTTATTTTACTTCTTCACTTTTATTAATTCTTATTACTAAAAGCATACTCCTTAAATCTGAAATTCTATCTTCTTTTCTTACTTTACTTCTTCACTTTTATTAATACTTATTACTTAAAACATACTCCTTAAATCTGAAATTCTATCTTCTTTTCTTACTTTACTTCCTCACTTTTATAAATACTTATTACTTAAAACATACTCCTTAAATCTGAAATTCTATCTTCTTTTCTTACTTTACTTCTTCACTTTTATTAATTCTTATTACTAAAAGCATACTCCTTAAATCTGAAATTCTATCTTCTTTTCTTACTTTACTTCTTCACTTTTATTAATACTTATTACTAAAAGCATACTCCTTAAATCTGAAATTCTATCTTCTTTTCTTACTTTACTTCTTCACTTTCATAAAAACTTATTACTTAAAACATACTCCTTAAATCTGAAATTCTATCTTCTTTTCTAGAGTATTTCCTCACTTTTATTAATTCTTATTACTAAAAACATACTCCTTAAATCTGAAATTCTATCTTCTTTTCTTACTTTACTTCTTCACTTTCATAAAAACTTATTACTTAAAACATACTCCTTAAATCTGAAATTCTATCTTCTTTTCTTACTTTACTTCTTCACTTTCATAAAAACTTATTACTTAAAACATACTCCTTAAATCTGAAATTCTATCTTTTTTTCTTACTTTACTTCCTCACTTTTATTAATTCTTATTACTAAAAGCATACTCCTTAAATCTGAAATTCTATCTTCTTTTCTTACTTTACTTCTTCACTTTTATTAATTCTTATTACTAAAAGCATACTCCTTAAATCTGAAATTCTATCTTCTTTTCTAGAGTATTTCCTCACTTTTATTAATTCTTATTACTAAAAGCATACTCCTTAAATCTGAAATTCTATCTTCTTTTCTTACTTTACTTCCTCACTTTTATTAATACTTATTACTTAAAACATACTCCTTAAATCTGAAATTCTATTTTCTTTTCTTACTTTACTTCTTCACTTTTATTAATTCTTATTACTAAAAGCATACTCCTTAAATCTGAAATTCTATCTTCTTTTCTTATTTTACTTCTTCACTTTCATAAAAACTTATTACTTAAAACATACTCCTTAAATCTGAAATTCTATCTTCTTTTCTTACTTTACTTCTTCACTTTTATTAATTCTTATTACTAAAAGCATACTCCTTAAATCTGAAATTCTATCTTCTTTTCTTACTTTACTTCTTGACTTTTATTAATTCTTATTGCTAAAAGCATACTCCTTAAATCTGAAATTCTATCTTCTTTTCTTATTTTACTTCCTCACTTTCATAAAAACATATTACTTAAAAGCATACTCCTTAAATCTGAAATTCTATCTTTTTTTCTTACTTTACTTCCTCACTTTTATTAATACTTATTACTTAAAACATACTCCTTAAATCTGAAATTCTATTTTCTTTTCTTACTTTACTTCTTCACTTTTATTAATTCTTATTACTAAAAGCATACTCCTTAAATCTGAAATTCTATCTTCTTTTCTTATTTTACTTCTTCACTTTCATAAAAACTTATTACTTAAAACATACTCCTTAAATCTGAAATTCTATCTTCTTTTCTTACTTTACTTCTTCACTTTTATTAATACTTATTACTAAAAGCATACTCCTTAAATCTGAAATTCTATCTTCTTTTCTAGAGTATTTCCTCACTTTTATTAATTCTTATTACTAAAAGCATACTCCTTAAATCTGAAATTCTATCTTCTTTTCTTACTTTACTTCCTCACTTTCATAAAAACTTATTACTTAAAACATACTCCTTAAATCTGAAATTCTATCTTCTTTTCTTACTTTACTTCTTCACTTTTATTAATTCTTATTACTAAAAGCATACTCCTTAAATCTGAAATTCTATCTTCTTTTCTTACTTTACTTCTTCACTTTTATTAATTCTTATTGCTAAAAGCATACTCCTTAAATCTGAAATTCTATCTTCTTTTCTTACTAAAAGCATACTCCTTAAATCTGAAATTCTATCTTCTTTTCTTACTTTACTTCTTCACTTTCATAAAAACTTATTACTTAAAAGCATACTCCTTAAATCTGAAATTCTATCTTCTTTTCTTACTTTACTTCTTCACTTTTATTAATTCTTATTGCTAAAAGCATACTCCTTAAATCTGAAATTCTATCTTCTTTTCTTACTTTACTTCTTCACTTTTATTAATTCTTATTACTAAAAGCATACTCCTTAAATCTGAAATTCTATCTTCTTTTCTTACTTTACTTCTTCACTTTTATTAATTCTTATTGCTAAAAGCATACTCCTTAAATCTGAAATTCTATCTTCTTTTCTTACTTTACTTCTTCACTTTTATTAATACTTATTACTTAAAACATACTCCTTAAATCTGAAATTCTATCTTCTTTTCTTACTTTACTTCTTCACTTTTATTAATTCTTATTACTAAAAGCATACTCCTTAAATCTGAAATTCTATCTTCTTTTCTTACTTTACTTCTTCACTTTTATTAATACTTATTACTAAAAGCATACTCCTTAAATCTGAAATTCTATCTTCTTTTCTTACTTTACTTCTTCTCTTTTATTAATTCTTATTACTTAAAACATACTCCTTAAATCTGAAATTCTATCTTCTTTTCTTACTTTACTTCTTCACTTTTATTAATTCTTATTACTAAAAGCATACTCCTTAAATCTGAAATTCTATCTTCTTTTCTTACTTTACTTCTTGACTTTTATTAAGTCTTATTGCTAAAAGAATACTCCTTAAATCTGAAATTCTATCTTCTTTTCTTATTTTACTTCTTCACTTTTATTAATTCTTATTACTAAAAGCATACTCCTTAAATCTGAAATTCTATCTTCTTTTCTTACTTTACTTCCTCACTTTCATAAAAACTTATTACTTAAAACATACTCCTTAAATCTGAAATTCTATCTTCTTTTCTTACTTTACTTCTTCACTTTTATTAATTCTTATTACTAAAAGCATACTCCTTAAATCTGAAATTCTATCTTCTTTTCTTACTTTACTTCTTCACTTTTATTAATTCTTATTACTTAAAACATACTCCTTAAATCTGAAATTCTATCTTCTTTTCTTACTTTACTTCCTCACTTTTATTAATACTTATTACTTAAAACATACTCCTTAAATCTGAAATTCTATTTTCTTTTCTTACTTTACTTCTTCACTTTTATTAATTCTTATTACTAAAAGCATACTCCTTAAATCTGAAATTCTATCTTCTTTTCTTACTTTACTTCCTCACTTTCATAAAAACTTATTACTTAAAACATACTCCTTAAATCTGAAATTCTATCTTCTTTTCTTACTTTACTTCTTCACTTTTATTAATTCTTATTACTAAAAGCATACTCCTTAAATCTGAAATTCTATCTTCTTTTCTTACTTTACTTCTTCACTTTTATTAATTCTTATTACTAAAAGCATACTCCTTAAATCTGAAATTCTATCTTCTTTTCTTACTTTACTTCTTCACTTTTATAAATTCTTATTACTAAAAGCATACTCCTTAAATCTGAAATTCTATCTTCTTTTCTTACTTTACTTCTTCACTTTTATTAATTCTTATTACTAAAAGCATACTCCTTAAATCTGAAATTCTATCTTCTTTTCTTACTTTACTTCCTCACTTTTATAAATTCTTATTACTTAAAGCATACTCATTAAATCTGAAATTCTATCTTCTTTTCTTACTTTACTTCTTCACTTTTATAAAAACTTATTACTAAAAGCATACTCCTTAAATCTGAAATTCTATCTTCTTTTCTTACTTTACTTCTTAACTTTCATAAAAACTTATTACTTAAAACATACTCCTTAAATCTGAAATTCTATCTTCTTTTCTTACTTTACTTCTTCACTTTTATTAATTCTTATTACTAAAAGCATACTCCTTAAATCTGAAATTCTATCTTCTTTTCTTACTTTACTTCTTCACTTTTATTAATACTTATTACTAAAAGCATACTCCTTAAATCTGAAATTCTATCTTCTTTTCTTACTTTACTTCTTCACTTTTATAAATACTTATTACTTAAAACATACTCCTTAAATCTGAAATTCTATCTTCTTTTCTTACTTTACTTCCTCACTTTTATTAATTCTTATTACTAAAAGCATACTCCTTAAATCTGAAATTCTATCTTCTTTTCTTACTTTACTTCTTCACTTTTATTAATACTTATTACTAAAAGCATACTCCTTAAATCTGAAATTCTATCTTCTTTTCTTACTTTACTTCTTCACTTTTATTAATACTTATTACTTAAAACATACTCCTTAAATCTGAAATTCTATCTTCTTTTCTTACTTTACTTCTTCACTTTCATAAAAACTTATTACTAAAAGCATACTCCTTAAATCTGAAATTCTATCTTCTTTTCTTACTTTACTTCCTCACTTTTATAAATTCTTATTACTTAAAGCATACTCCTTAAATCTGAAATTCTATCTTCTTTTCTTACTTTACTTCTTCACTTTTATAAAAACTTATTACTAAAAGCATACTCCTTAAATCTGAAATTCTATCTTCTTTTCTTACTTTACTTCTTCACTTTTATTAATTCTTATTACTAAAAGCATACTCCTTAAATCTGAAATTCTATCTTCTTTTCTTATTTTACTTCCTCACTTTTATAAATACTTATTACTTAAAACATACTCCTTAAATCTGAAATTCTATCTTCTTTTCTTACTTTACTTCTTCACTTTTATTAATTCTTATTGCTAAAAGCATACTCCTTAAATCTGAAATTCTATCTTCTTTTCTAGAGTATTTCCTCACTTTTATTAATTCTTATTACTAAAAGCATACTGCTTAAATCTGAAATTCTATCTTCTTTTCTTACTTTACTTCCTCACTTTTATTAATTCTTATTACTAAAAGCATACTGCTTAAATCTGAAATTCTATCTTCTTTTCTTACTTTACTTCTTCACTTTTATTAATTCTTATTGCTAAAAGCATACTCCTTAAATCTGAAATTCTATCTTCTTTTCTTACTTTACTTCTTCACTTTTATTAATACTTATTACTTAAAACATACTCCTTAAATCTGAAATTCTATCTTCTTTTCTTACTTTACTTCTTCACTTTCATAAAAACTTATTACTTAAAACATACTCCTTAAATCTGAAATTCTATCTTCTTTTCTTACTTTACTTCCTCACTTTTATTAATTCTTATTACTAAAAGCATACTCCTTAAATCTGAAATTCTATCTTCTTTTCTTACTTTACTTCTTGACTTTTATTAATTCTTATTGCTAAAAGCATACTCCTTAAATCTGAAATTCTATCTTCTTTTCTTATTTTACTTCCTCACTTTTATTAATTCTTATTACTTAAAACATACTCCTTAAATCTGAAATTCTATCTTCTTTTCTTACTTTACTTCTTGACTTTTATTAAGTCTTATTGCTAAAAGAATACTCCTTAAATCTGAAATTCTATCTTCTTTTCTTATTTTACTTCTTCACTTTTATTAATTCTTATTACTAAAAGCATACTCCTTAAATCTGAAATTCTATCTTCTTTTCTTACTAAAAGCATACTCCTTAAATCTGAAATTCTATCTTCTTTTCTTACTTTACTTCTTCACTTTCATAAAAACTTATTACTTAAAACATACTCCTTAAATCTGAAATTCTATCTTCTTTTCTTACTTTACTTCCTCACTTTTATTAATTCTTATTACTTAAAACATACTCCTTAAATCTGAAATTCTATCTTCTTTTCTTACTTTACTTCTTCACTTTTATTAATTCTTATTACTAAAAGAATACTCCTTAAATCTGAAATTCTATCTTCTTTTCTTATTTTACTTCTTCACTTTTATTAATTCTTATTACTAAAAGCATACTCCTTAAATCTGAAATTCTATCTTCTTTTCTTACTTTACTTCTTCACTTTTATTAATACTTATTACTTAAAACATACTCCTTAAATCTGAAATTCTATCTTCTTTTCTTACTTTACTTCCTCACTTTTATAAATACTTATTACTTAAAACATACTCCTTAAATCTGAAATTCTATCTTCTTTTCTTACTTTACTTCTTCACTTTTATTAATTCTTATTACTAAAAGCATACTCCTTAAATCTGAAATTCTATCTTCTTTTCTTATTTTACTTCTTCACTTTTATTAATTCTTATTACTAAAAGCATACTCCTTAAATCTGAAATTCTATCTTCTTTTCTTACTTTACTTCTTCACTTTTATTAATACTTATTACTTAAAACATACTCCTTAAATCTGAAATTCTATCTTCTTTTCTTACTTTACTTCCTCACTTTTATAAATACTTATTACTTAAAACATACTCCTTAAATCTGAAATTCTATCTTCTTTTCTTACTTTACTTCTTCACTTTTATTAATTCTTATTACTAAAAACATACTCCTTAAATCTGAAATTCTATCTTCTTTTCTTACTTTACTTCTTCACTTTTATTAATTCTTATTACTAAAAGAATACTCCTTAAATCTGAAATTCTATCTTCTTTTCTTATTTTACTTCTTCACTTTTATTAATTCTTATTACTAAAAGCATACTCCTTAAATCTGAAATTCTATCTTCTTTTCTTACTTTACTTCTTCACTTTTATTAATACTTATTACTTAAAACATACTCCTTAAATCTGAAATTCTATCTTCTTTTCTTACTTTACTTCCTCACTTTTATAAATACTTATTACTTAAAACATACTCCTTAAATCTGAAATTCTATCTTCTTTTCTTACTTTACTTCTTCACTTTTATTAATTCTTATTACTAAAAGCATACTCCTTAAATCTGAAATTCTATCTTCTTTTCTTACTTTACTTCTTCACTTTTATTAATACTTATTACTAAAAGCATACTCCTTAAATCTGAAATTCTATCTTCTTTTCTTACTTTACTTCTTCACTTTCATAAAAACTTATTACTTAAAACATACTCCTTAAATCTGAAATTCTATCTTCTTTTCTAGAGTATTTCCTCACTTTTATTAATTCTTATTACTAAAAACATACTCCTTAAATCTGAAATTCTATCTTCTTTTCTTACTTTACTTCTTCACTTTCATAAAAACTTATTACTTAAAACATACTCCTTAAATCTGAAATTCTATCTTCTTTTCTTACTTTACTTCTTCACTTTCATAAAAACTTATTACTTAAAACATACTCCTTAAATCTGAAATTCTATCTTTTTTTCTTACTTTACTTCCTCACTTTTATTAATTCTTATTACTAAAAGCATACTCCTTAAATCTGAAATTCTATCTTCTTTTCTTACTTTACTTCTTCACTTTTATTAATTCTTATTACTAAAAGCATACTCCTTAAATCTGAAATTCTATCTTCTTTTCTAGAGTATTTCCTCACTTTTATTAATTCTTATTACTAAAAGCATACTCCTTAAATCTGAAATTCTATCTTCTTTTCTTACTTTACTTCCTCACTTTTATTAATACTTATTACTTAAAACATACTCCTTAAATCTGAAATTCTATTTTCTTTTCTTACTTTACTTCTTCACTTTTATTAATTCTTATTACTAAAAGCATACTCCTTAAATCTGAAATTCTATCTTCTTTTCTTATTTTACTTCTTCACTTTCATAAAAACTTATTACTTAAAACATACTCCTTAAATCTGAAATTCTATCTTCTTTTCTTACTTTACTTCTTCACTTTTATTAATTCTTATTACTAAAAGCATACTCCTTAAATCTGAAATTCTATCTTCTTTTCTTACTTTACTTCTTGACTTTTATTAATTCTTATTGCTAAAAGCATACTCCTTAAATCTGAAATTCTATCTTCTTTTCTTATTTTACTTCCTCACTTTCATAAAAACATATTACTTAAAAGCATACTCCTTAAATCTGAAATTCTATCTTCTTTTCTTACTTTACTTCCTCACTTTTATTAATACTTATTACTTAAAACATACTCCTTAAATCTGAAATTCTATTTTCTTTTCTTACTTTACTTCTTCACTTTTATTAATTCTTATTACTAAAAGCATACTCCTTAAATCTGAAATTCTATCTTCTTTTCTTATTTTACTTCTTCACTTTCATAAAAACTTATTACTTAAAACATACTCCTTAAATCTGAAATTCTATCTTCTTTTCTTACTTTACTTCTTCACTTTTATTAATACTTATTACTAAAAGCATACTCCTTAAATCTGAAATTCTATCTTCTTTTCTAGAGTATTTCCTCACTTTTATTAATTCTTATTACTAAAAGCATACTCCTTAAATCTGAAATTCTATCTTCTTTTCTTACTTTACTTCCTCACTTTCATAAAAACTTATTACTTAAAACATACTCCTTAAATCTGAAATTCTATCTTCTTTTCTTACTTTACTTCTTCACTTTTATTAATTCTTATTACTAAAAGCATACTCCTTAAATCTGAAATTCTATCTTCTTTTCTTACTTTACTTCTTCACTTTTATTAATTCTTATTGCTAAAAGCATACTCCTTAAATCTGAAATTCTATCTTCTTTTCTTACTAAAAGCATACTCCTTAAATCTGAAATTCTATCTTCTTTTCTTACTTTACTTCTTCACTTTCATAAAAACTTATTACTTAAAAGCATACTCCTTAAATCTGAAATTCTATCTTCTTTTCTTACTTTACTTCTTCACTTTTATTAATTCTTATTGCTAAAAGCATACTCCTTAAATCTGAAATTCTATCTTCTTTTCTTACTTTACTTCTTCACTTTTATTAATTCTTATTACTAAAAGCATACTCCTTAAATCTGAAATTCTATCTTCTTTTCTTACTTTACTTCTTCACTTTTATTAATTCTTATTGCTAAAAGCATACTCCTTAAATCTGAAATTCTATCTTCTTTTCTTACTTTACTTCTTCACTTTTATTAATACTTATTACTTAAAACATACTCCTTAAATCTGAAATTCTATCTTCTTTTCTTACTTTACTTCTTCACTTTTATTAATTCTTATTACTAAAAGCATACTCCTTAAATCTGAAATTCTATCTTCTTTTCTTACTTTACTTCTTCACTTTTATTAATACTTATTACTAAAAGCATACTCCTTAAATCTGAAATTCTATCTTCTTTTCTTACTTTACTTCTTCTCTTTTATTAATTCTTATTACTTAAAACATACTCCTTAAATCTGAAATTCTATCTTCTTTTCTTACTTTACTTCTTCACTTTTATTAATTCTTATTACTAAAAGCATACTCCTTAAATCTGAAATTCTATCTTCTTTTCTTACTTTACTTCTTGACTTTTATTAAGTCTTATTGCTAAAAGAATACTCCTTAAATCTGAAATTCTATCTTCTTTTCTTATTTTACTTCTTCACTTTTATTAATTCTTATTACTAAAAGCATACTCCTTAAATCTGAAATTCTATCTTCTTTTCTTACTTTACTTCCTCACTTTCATAAAAACTTATTACTTAAAACATACTCCTTAAATCTGAAATTCTATCTTCTTTTCTTACTTTACTTCTTCACTTTTATTAATTCTTATTACTAAAAGCATACTCCTTAAATCTGAAATTCTATCTTCTTTTCTTACTTTACTTCTTCACTTTTATTAATTCTTATTACTTAAAACATACTCCTTAAATCTGAAATTCTATCTTCTTTTCTTACTTTACTTCCTCACTTTTATTAATACTTATTACTTAAAACATACTCCTTAAATCTGAAATTCTATTTTCTTTTCTTACTTTACTTCTTCACTTTTATTAATTCTTATTACTAAAAGCATACTCCTTAAATCTGAAATTCTATCTTCTTTTCTTACTTTACTTCCTCACTTTTATAAATACTTATTACTTAAAACATACTCCTTAAATCTGAAATTCTATCTTCTTTTCTTACTTTACTTCTTCACTTTTATTAATTCTTATTACTAAAAACATACTCCTTAAATCTGAAATTCTATCTTCTTTTCTTACTTTACTTCTTCACTTTTATTAATTCTTATTACTAAAAGCATACTCCTTAAATCTGAAATTCTATCTTCTTTTCTTACTTTACTTCTTCACTTTTATAAATTCTTATTACTAAAAGCATACTCCTTAAATCTGAAATTCTATCTTCTTTTCTTACTTTACTTCTTCACTTTTATTAATACTTATTACTTAAAACATACTCCTTAAATCTGAAATTCTATCTTCTTTTCTTACTTTACTTCCTCACTTTTATTAATTCTTATTACTAAAAACATACTCCTTAAATCTGAAATTCTATCTTCTTTTCTTACTTTACTTCTTCACTTTTATTAATTCTTATTACTTAAAACATACTCCTTAAATCTGAAATTCTATCTTCTTTTCTTACTTTACTTCTTGACTTTTATTAATTCTTATTGCTAAAAGCATACTCCTTAAATCTGAAATTCTATCTTCTTTTCTTATTTTACTTCCTCACTTTCATAAAAATTTATTACTTAAAAGCATACTCCTTAAATCTGAAATTCTATCTTCTTTTCTTACTTTACTTCCTCACTTTTATTAATTCTTATTACTAAAAACATACTCCTTAAATCTGAAATTCTATCTTCTTTTCTTACTTTACTTCTTCACTTTTATTAATTCTTATTACTAAAAGCATACTCCTTAAATCTGAAATTCTATCTTCTTTTCTTACTTTACTTCTTCACTTTCATAAAAACTTATTACTTAAAACATACTCCTTAAATCTGAAATTCTATCTTCTTTTCTTACTTTACTTCCTCACTTTTATAAATACTTATTACTTAAAACATACTCCTTAAATCTGAAATTCTATCTTCTTTTCTTACTTTACTTCCTCACTTTCATAAAAACTTATTACTTAAAACATACTCCTTAAATCTGAAATTCTATCTTCTTTTCTTACTTTACTTCTTCACTTTTATTAATACTTTATACTTAAAACATACTCCTTAAATCTGAAATTCTATCTTCTTTTCTTACTTTACTTCTTCACTTTTATTAATTCTTATTACTAAAAGCATACTCCTTAAATCTGAAATTCTATCTTCTTTTCTTACTTTACTTCTTCACTTTTATTAATTCTTATTACTAAAAGCATACTCCTTAAATCTGAAATTCTATCTTCTTTTCTTACTTTACTTCTTCACTTTCATAAAAACTTATTACTTAAAACATACTCCTTAAATCTGATATTCTATCTTCTTTTCTTACTTTACTTCTTCACTTTTATTAATTCTTATTGCTAAAAGCATACTCCTTAAATCTGAAATTCTATCTTCTTTTCTTACTAAAAGCATACTCCTTAAATCTGAAATTCTATCTTCTTTTCTTACTTTACTTCTTCACTTTTATTAATTCTTATTACTAAAAGCATACTCCTTAAATCTGAAATTCTATCTTCTTTTCTTACTTTACTTCTTCACTTTTATTAATACTTATTACTAAAAGCATACTCCTTAAATCTGAAATTCTATCTTCTTTTCTTACTTTACTTCTTCACTTTCATAAAAACTTATTACTTAAAACATACTCCTTAAATCTGAAATTCTATCTTCTTTTCTTACTTTACTTCTTCACTTTTATTAATTCTTATTACTTAAAAGCATACTCCTTAAATCTGAAATTCTATCTTCTTTTCTTACTTTACTTCTTCACTTTTATTAATACTTATTACTTAAAAGCATACTCCTTAAATCTGAAATTCTATCTTCTTTTCTTACTTTACTTCTTCACTTTTATTAATTCTTATTACTAAAAGCATACTCCTTAAATCTGAAATTCTATCTTCTTTTCTTACTTTACTTCTTCACTTTTATTAATTCTTATTGCTAAAAGCATACTCCTTAAATCTGAAATTCTATCTTCTTTTCTTACTTTACTTCTTCACTTTTATTAATTCTTATTACTAAAAGCATACTCCTTAAATCTGAAATTCTATCTTCTTTTCTTACTTTACTTCTTCACTTTTATTAATACTTATTACTAAAAGCATACTCCTTAAATCTGAAATTCTATCTTCTTTTCTTACTTTACTTCTTCACTTTTATTAATTCTTATTACTAAAAGCATACTCCTTAAATCTGAAATTCTATCTTCTTTTCTTACTTTACTTCTTCACTTTTATTAATACTTATTACTAAAAGCATACTCCTTAAATCTGAAATTCTATCTTCTTTTCTTACTTTACTTCTTCACTTTCATAAAAACTTATTACTTAAAACATACTCCTTAAATCTGAAATTCTATCTTCTTTTCTAGAGTATTTCCTCACTTTTATTAATTCTTATTACTAAAAACATACTCCTTAAATCTGAAATTCTATCTTCTTTTCTTACTTTACTTCTTGACTTTTATTAATTATTATTGCTAAAAGCATACTCCTTAAATCTGAAATTCTATCTTCTTTTCTTACTTTACTTCTTCACTTTTATTAATACTTATTACTTAAAACATACTCCTTAAATCTGAAATTCTATCTTCTTTTCTTACTTTACTTCTTCACTTTTATTAATTCTTATTACTAAAAGCATACTCCTTAAATCTGAAATTCTATCTTCTTTTCTTACTTTACTTCTTCACTTTTATTAATTCTTATTACTAAAAGCATACTCCTTAAATCTGAAATTCTATCTTCTTTTCTTATTTTACTTCTTGACTTTTATTAATTCTTATTGCTAAAAGCATACTCCTTAAATCTGAAATTCTATCTTCTTTTCTTATTTTACTTCCTCACTTTCATAAAAACTTATTACTTAAAACATACTCCTTAAATCTGAAATTCTATCTTCTTTTCTTACTTTTTTTCTCACTTTTATTAATTCTTATTACTAAAAGCATACTCCTTAAATCTGAAATTCTATCTTCTTTTCTTACTTTACTTCTTCACTTTTATTAATACTTTATACTTAAAACATACTCCTTAAATCTGAAATTCTATCTTCTTTTCTTACTTTACTTCTTCACTTTTATTAATTCTTATGACTAAAAGCATACTCCTTAAATCTGAAATTCTATCTTCTTTTCTTACTTTACTTCTTGACTTTTATTAATTCTTATTACTTAAAACATACTCCTTAAATCTGAAATTCTATCTTCTTTTCTTACTTTACTTCTTCACTTTCATAAAAACTTATTACTTAAAACATACTCCTTAAATCTGAAATTCTATCTTCTTTTCTTACTTTACTTCTTCACTTTTATTAATTCTTATTGCTAAAAGCATACTCCTTAAATCTGAAATTCTATCTTCTTTTCTTACTTTACTTCTTCACTTTTATTAATACTTTATACTTAAAACATACTCCTTAAATCTGAAATTCTATCTTCTTTTCTTACTTTACTTCTTCACTTTTATTAATTCTTATGACTAAAAGCATACTCCTTAAATCTGAAATTCTATCTTCTTTTCTTACTTTACTTCTTGACTTTTATTAATACTTTATACTTAAAACATACTCCTTAAATCTGAAATTCTATCTTCTTTTCTTACTTTACTTCTTCACTTTCATAAAAACTTATTACTTAAAACATACTCCTTAAATCTGAAATTCTATCTTCTTTTCTTACTTTACTTCTTCACTTTTATTAATTCTTATTGCTAAAAGCATACTCCTTAAATCTGAAATTCTATCTTCTTTTCTTACTAAAAGCATACTCCTTAAATCTGAAATTCTATCTTCTTTTCTTATTTTACTTCTTCACTTTCATAAAAACTTATTACTTAAAAGCATACTCCTTAAATCTGAAATTCTATCTTCTTTTCTTACTTTACTTCCTCACTTTTATTAATTCTTATTACTAAAAGCATACTCCTTAAATCTGAAATTCTATCTTCTTTTCTTATTTTACTTCTTCACTTTTATTAATTCTTATTACTAAAAGCATACTCCTTAAATCTGAAATTCTATCTTCTTTTCTTACTTTACTTCTTGACTTTTATTAATTCTTATTGCTAAAAGCATACTCCTTAAATCTGAAATTCTATCTTCTTTTCTTACTTTACTTCTTCACTTTTATTAATACTTATTACTTAAAACATACTCCTTAAATCTGAAATTCTATCTTCTTTTCTTACTTTACTTCCTCACTTTTATAAATACTTATTACTTAAAACATACTCCTTAAATCTGAAATTCTATCTTCTTTTCTTACTTTACTTCTTCACTTTCATAAAAACTTATTACTTAAAACATACTCCTTAAATCTGAAATTCTATCTTCTTTTCTTACTTTACTTCTTCACTTTTATTAATTCTTATTGCTAAAAGCATACTCCTTAAATCTGAAATTCTATCTTCTTTTCTTACTAAAAGCATACTCCTTAAATCTGAAATTCTATCTTCTTTTCTTATTTTACTTCTTCACTTTCATAAAAACTTATTACTTAAAAGCATACTCCTTAAATCTGAAATTCTATCTTCTTTTCTTACTTTACTTCCTCACTTTTATTAATTCTTATTACTAAAAGCATACTCCTTAAATCTGAAATTCTATCTTCTTTTCTTACTTTACTTCTTCACTTTCATAAAAACTTATTACTTAAAACATACTCCTTAAATCTGAAATTCTATCTTCTTTTCTTACTTTACTTCTTCACTTTTATTAATTCTTATTGCTAAAAGCATACTCCTTAAATCTGAAATTCTATCTTCTTTTCTTACTAAAAGCATACTCCTTAAATCTGAAATTCTATCTTCTTTTCTTATTTTACTTCTTCACTTTCATAAAAACTTATTACTTAAAAGCATACTCCTTAAATCTGAAATTCTATCTTCTTTTCTTACTTTACTTCCTCACTTTTATTAATTCTTATTACTAAAAGCATACTCCTTAAATCTGAAATTCTATCTTCTTTTCTTACTTTACTTCTTCACTTTTATTAATACTTATTACTTAAAACATACTCCTTAAATCTGAAATTCTATCTTCTTTTCTTACTTTACTTCCTCACTTTTATAAATACTTATTACTTAAAACATACTCCTTAAATCTGAAATTCTATCTTCTTTTCTTACTTTACTTCTTCACTTTTATTAATTCTTATTACTTAAAACATACTCCTTAAATCTGAAATTCTATCTTCTTTTCTTACTTTACTTCTTCACTTTCATAAAAACTTATTACTTAAAACATACTCCTTAAATCTGAAATTCTATCTTCTTTTCTTACTTTACTTCCTCACTTTTATAAATACTTATTACTTAAAACATACTCCTTAAATCTGAAATTCTATCTTCTTTTCTTACTTTACTTCCTCACTTTCATAAAAACTTATTACTTAAAACATACTCCTTAAATCTGAAATTCTATCTTCTTTTCTTACTTTACTTCTTCACTTTTATAAATACTTATTACTTAAAAGCATACTCCTTAAATCTGAAATTCTATCTTCTTTTCTTACTTTACTTCTTCACTTTTATAAATACTTATTACTTAAAACATACTCCTTAAATCTGAAATTCTATCTTCTTTTCTTACTTTACTTCTTCACTTTTATTAATTCTTATTACTAAAAGCATACTCCTTAAATCTGAAATTCTATCTTCTTTTCTTACTTTACTTCTTCACTTTTATTAATTCTTATTACTAAAAGCATACTCCTTAAATCTGAAATTCTATCTTCTTTTCTTACTTTACTTCCTCACTTTTATTAATTCTTATTACTAAAAGCATACTCCTTAAATCTGAAATTCTATCTTCTTTTCTTACTTTACTTCTTCACTTTTATAAAAACTTATTACTTAAAACATACTCCTTAAATCTGAAATTCTATCTTCTTTTCTTACTTTACTTCTTCACTTTTATTAATACTTATTACTAAAAGCATACTCCTTAAATCTGAAATTCTATCTTCTTTTCTTACTTTACTTCTTCACTTTCATAAAAACTTATTACTTAAAACATACTCCTTAAATCTGAAATTCTATCTTCTTTTCTTACTTTACTTCTTCACTTTTATAAATACTTATTACTTAAAACATACTCCTTAAATCTGAAATTCTATCTTCTTTTCTTACTTTACTTCCTCACTTTCATAAAAACTTATTACTTAAAAGCATACTCCTTAAATCTGAAATTCTATCTTCTTTTCTTACTTTACTTCTTCACTTTTATTAATTCTTATTACTAAATGCATACTCCTTAAATCTGAAATTCTATCTTTTTTTCTTACTTTACTTCTTCACTTTTATTAATACTTATTACTAAAAGCATACTCCTTAAATCTGAAATTCTATCTTCTTTTCTTACTTTACTTCTTCACTTTTATTAATTCTTATTACTAAAAGCATACTCCTTAAATCTGAAATTCTATCTTCTTTTCTTACTTTACTTCTTCACTTTTATTAATACTTATTACTTAAAACATACTCCTTAAATCTGAAATTCTATCTTCTTTTCTTACTTTACTTCTTCACTTTTATTAATTCTTATTACTAAAAGCATACTCCTTAAATCTGAAATTCTATCTTCTTTTCTTACTTTACTTCTTGACTTTTATTAATTCTTATTGCTAAAAGCATACTCCTTAAATCTGAAATTCTATCTTCTTTTCTTACTTTACTTCTTCACTTTTATTAATACTTTATACTTAAAACATACTCCTTAAATCTGAAATTCTATCTTCTTTTCTTACTTTACTTCCTCACTTTTATAAATACTTATTACTTAAAACATACTCCTTAAATCTGAAATTCTATCTTCTTTTCTTACTTTACTTCTTCACTTTTATTAATACTTATTACTTAAAACATACTCCTTAAATCTGAAATTCTATCTTCTTTTCTTACTTTACTTCTTCACTTTCATAAAAACTTATTACTTAAAACATACTCCTTAAATCTGAAATTCTATCTTCTTTTCTTACTTTACTTCCTCACTTTTATAAAAACTTATTACTTAAAAGCATACTCCTTAAATCTGAAATTCTATCTTCTTTTCTTACTTTACTTCTTCACTTTTATTAATTCTTATTACTAAAAGCATACTCCTTAAATCTGAAATTCTATCTTCTTTTCTTACTTTACTTCCTCACTTTTATAAATTCTTATTACTTAAAACATACTCCTTAAATCTGAAATTCTATCTTCTTTTCTTACTTTACTTCCTCACTTTTATAAATACTTATTACTTAAAACATACTCCTTAAATCTGAAATTCTATCTTCTTTTCTTACTTTACTTCTTCACTTTTATTAATTCTTATTACTAAAAGCATACTCCTTAAATCTGAAATTCTATCTTCTTTTCTTACTTTACTTCTTCACTTTTATTAATACTTATTACTAAAAGCATACTCCTTAAATCTGAAATTCTATCTTCTTTTCTTACTTTACTTCTTCACTTTTATTAATTCTTATTACTAAAAGCATACTCCTTAAATCTGAAATTCTATCTTCTTTTCTTATTTTACTTCTTCACTTTCATAAAAACTTATTACTTAAAACATACTCCTTAAATCTGAAATTCTATCTTCTTTTCTTACTTTACTTCTTCACTTTTATTAATTCTTATTGCTAAAAGCATACTCCTTAAATCTGAAATTCTATCTTCTTTTCTTACTAAAAGCATACTCCTTAAATCTGAAATTCTATCTTCTTTTCTTACTTTACTTCTTCACTTTTATTAATTCTTATTACTAAAAGCATACTCCTTAAATCTGAAATTCTATCTTCTTTTCTTACTTTACTTCTTCACTTTTATTAATACTTATTACTAAAAGCATACTCCTTAAATCTGAAATTCTATCTTCTTTTCTTACTTTACTTCTTCACTTTTATTAATTCTTATTGCTAAAAGCATACTCCTTAAATCTGAAATTCTATCTTCTTTTCTTACTAAAAGCATACTCCTTAAATCTGAAATTCTATCTTCTTTTCTTACTTTACTTCCTCACTTTTATTAATTCTTATTACTAAAAACATACTCCTTAAATCTGAAATTCTATCTTCTTTTCTTACTTTACTTCTTCACTTTTATTAATTCTTATTACTAAAAGCATACTCCTTAAATCTGAAATTCTATCTTCTTTTCTTACTTTACTTCTTCACTTTCATAAAAACTTATTACTTAAAACATACTCCTTAAATCTGAAATTCTATCTTCTTTTCTTACTTTACTTCCTCACTTTTATAAAAACTTATTACTTAAAACATACTCCTTAAATCTGAAATTCTATCTTCTTTTCTTACTTTACTTCCTCACTTTCATAAAAACTTATTACTTAAAACATACTCCTTAAATCTGAAATTCTATCTTCTTTTCTTACTTTACTTCCTCACTTTCATAAAAACTTATTACTTAAAACATACTCCTTAAATCTGAAATTCTATCTTCTTTTCTTACTTTACTTCTTCACTTTTATTAATTCTTATTACTAAAAGCATACTCCTTAAATCTGAAATTCTATCTTCTTTTCTTACTTTACTTCTTCACTTTTATTAATTCTTATTACTAAAAGCATACTCCTTAAATCTGAAATTCTATCTTCTTTTCTTACTTTACTTCTTCACTTTCATAAAAACTTATTACTTAAAACATACTCCTTAAATCTGAAATTCTATCTTCTTTTCTTACTTTACTTCTTCACTTTTATTAATTCTTATTGCTAAAAGCATACTCCTTAAATCTGAAATTCTATCTTCTTTTCTTACTAAAAGCATACTCCTTAAATCTGAAATTCTATCTTCTTTTCTTACTTTACTTCTTCACTTTTATTAATTCTTATTACTAAAAGCATACTCCTTAAATCTGAAATTCTATCTTCTTTTCTTACTTTACTTCTTCACTTTTATTAATACTTATTACTAAAAGCATACTCCTTAAATCTGAAATTCTATCTTCTTTTCTTACTTTACTTCTTCACTTTCATAAAAACTTATTACTTAAAACATACTCCTTAAATCTGAAATTCTATCTTCTTTTCTAGAGTATTTCCTCACTTTTATTAATTCTTATTACTAAAAACATACTCCTTAAATCTGAAATTCTATCTTCTTTTCTTACTTTACTTCTTGACTTTTATTAATTCTTATTGCTAAAAGCATACTCCTTAAATCTGAAATTCTATCTTCTTTTCTTACTTTACTTCTTCACTTTTATTAATACTTATTACTTAAAACATACTCCTTAAATCTGAAATTCTATCTTCTTTTCTTACTTTACTTCTTCACTTTTATTAATTCTTATTACTAAAAGCATACTCCTTAAATCTGAAATTCTATCTTCTTTTCTTACTTTACTTCTTCACTTTTATTAATTCTTATTACTAAAAGCATACTCCTTAAATCTGAAATTCTATCTTCTTTTCTTATTTTACTTCTTGACTTTTATTAATTCTTATTGCTAAAAGCATACTCCTTAAATCTGAAATTCTATCTTCTTTTCTTATTTTACTTCCTCACTTTCATAAAAACTTATTACTTAAAACATACTCCTTAAATCTGAAATTCTATCTTCTTTTCTTACTTTTTTTCTCACTTTTATTAATTCTTATTACTAAAAGCATACTCCTTAAATCTGAAATTCTATCTTCTTTTCTTACTTTACTTCTTCACTTTTATTAATACTTTATACTTAAAACATACTCCTTAAATCTGAAATTCTATCTTCTTTTCTTACTTTACTTCTTCACTTTTATTAATTCTTATGACTAAAAGCATACTCCTTAAATCTGAAATTCTATCTTCTTTTCTTACTTTACTTCTTGACTTTTATTAATTCTTATTACTTAAAACATACTCCTTAAATCTGAAATTCTATCTTCTTTTCTTACTTTACTTCTTCACTTTCATAAAAACTTATTACTTAAAACATACTCCTTAAATCTGAAATTCTATCTTCTTTTCTTACTTTACTTCTTCACTTTTATTAATTCTTATTGCTAAAAGCATACTCCTTAAATCTGAAATTCTATCTTCTTTTCTTACTTTACTTCTTCACTTTTATTAATACTTTATACTTAAAACATACTCCTTAAATCTGAAATTCTATCTTCTTTTCTTACTTTACTTCTTCACTTTTATTAATTCTTATGACTAAAAGCATACTCCTTAAATCTGAAATTCTATCTTCTTTTCTTACTTTACTTCTTGACTTTTATTAATTCTTATTACTTAAAACATACTCCTTAAATCTGAAATTCTATCTTCTTTTCTTACTTTACTTCTTCACTTTCATAAAAACTTATTACTTAAAACATACTCCTTAAATCTGAAATTCTATCTTCTTTTCTTACTTTACTTCTTCACTTTCATAAAAACTTATTACTTAAAAGCATACTCCTTAAATCTGAAATTCTATCTTCTTTTCTTACTTTACTTCTTCACTTTTATTAATTCTTATTACTAAAAGCATACTCCTTAAATCTGAAATTCTATCTTCTTTTCTTACTTTACTTCTTCACTTTCATAAAAACTTATTACTTAAAAGCATACTCCTTAAATCTGAAATTCTATCTTCTTTTCTAGAGTATTTCCTCACTTTTATTAATTCTTATTACTTAAAACATACTCCTTAAATCTGAAATTCTATCTTCTTTTCTTACTTTACTTCTTCACTTTCATAAAAACTTATTACTTAAAACATACTCCTTAAATCTGAAATTCTATCTTCTTTTCTTACTTTACTTCTTCACTTTTATTAATTCTTATTGCTAAAAGCATACTCCTTAAATCTGAAATTCTATCTTCTTTTCTTACTAAAAGCATACTCCTTAAATCTGAAATTCTATCTTCTTTTCTTATTTTACTTCTTCACTTTCATAAAAACTTATTACTTAAAAGCATACTCCTTAAATCTGAAATTCTATCTTCTTTTCTTACTTTACTTCCTCACTTTTATTAATTCTTATTACTAAAAGCATACTCCTTAAATCTGAAATTCTATCTTCTTTTCTTATTTTACTTCTTCACTTTTATTAATTCTTATTACTAAAAGCATACTCCTTAAATCTGAAATTCTATCTTCTTTTCTTACTTTACTTCTTCACTTTTATTAATTCTTATTGCTAAAAGCATACTCCTTAAATCTGAAATTCTATCTTCTTTTCTTACTTTACTTCTTCACTTTTATTAATACTTATTACTTAAAACATACTCCTTAAATCTGAAATTCTATCTTCTTTTCTTACTTTACTTCCTCACTTTTATAAATACTTATTACTTAAAACATACTCCTTAAATCTGAAATTCTATCTTCTTTTCTTACTTTACTTCTTCACTTTTATTAATACTTATTACTTAAAACATACTCCTTAAATCTGAAATTCTATCTTCTTTTCTTACTTTACTTCTTCACTTTCATAAAAACTTATTACTTAAAACATACTCCTTAAATCTGAAATTCTATCTTCTTTTCTTACTTTACTTCCTCACTTTTATAAATACTTATTACTTAAAACATACTCCTTAAATCTGAAATTCTATTTTCTTTTCTTACTTTACTTCCTCACTTTCATAAAAACTTATTACTTAAAACATACTCCTTAAATCTGAAATTCTATCTTCTTTTCTTACTTTACTTCTTCACTTTTATTAATTCTTATTACTTAAAACATACTCCTTAAATCTGAAATTCTATCTTCTTTTCTTACTTTACTTCCTCACTTTTATAAATACTTATTACTTAAAACATACTCCTTAAATCTGAAATTCTATCTTCTTTTCTTACTTTACTTCTTCACTTTTATTAATTCTTATTACTAAAAGCATACTCCTTAAATCTGAAATTCTATCTTCTTTTCTTACTTTACTTCTTCACTTTTATTAATACTTATTACTAAAAGCATACTCCTTAAATCTGAAATTCTATCTTCTTTTCTTACTTTACTTCCTCACTTTTATTAATTCTTATTACTAAAAGCATACTCCTTAAATCTGAAATTCTATCTTCTTTTCTTACTTTACTTCTTCACTTTCATAAAAACTTATTACTTAAAACATACTCCTTAAATCTGAAATTCTATCTTCTTTTCTTACTTTACTTCTTCACTTTTATTAATTCTTATTACTAAAAGCATACTCCTTAAATCTGAAATTCTATCTTCTTTTCTTACTTTACTTCTTCACTTTCATAAAAACTTATTACTTAAAACATACTCCTTAAATCTGAAATTCTATCTTCTTTTCTTACTTTACTTCTTCACTTTTATTAATTCTTATTGCTAAAAGCATACTCCTTAAATCTGAAATTCTATCTTCTTTTCTTACTAAAAGCATACTCCTTAAATCTGAAATTCTATCTTCTTTTCTTATTTTACTTCCTCACTTTTATAAATTCTTATTACTAAAAGCATACTCCTTAAATCTGAAATTCTATCTTCTTTTCTTACTTTACTTCTTCACTTTCATAAAAACTTATTACTTAAAACATACTCCTTAAATCTGAAATTCTATCTTCTTTTCTTACTTTACTTCTTGACTTTTATTAATTCTTATTGCTAAAAGCATACTCCTTAAATCTGAAATTCTATCTTCTTTTCTTATTTTACTTCCTCACTTTCATAAAAACTTATTACTTAAAAGCATACTCCTTAAATCTGAAATTCTATCTTCTTTTCTTACTTTACTTCTTCACTTTTATTAATTCTTATTACTAAATGCATACTCCTTAAATCTGAAATTCTATCTTTTTTTCTTACTTTACTTCTTCACTTTCATAAAAACTTATTACTTAAAACATACTCCTTAAATCTGAAATTCTATCTTCTTTTCTTATTTTACTTCTTCACTTTTATTAATTCTTATTACTAAAAGCATACTCCTTAAATCTGAAATTCTATCTTCTTTTCTTACTTTACTTCTTCACTTTTATTAATACTTATTACTTAAAACATACTCCTTAAATCTGAAATTCT
>CAMPDV010005071.1:0-26821 GCA_946699065.1 Loxodes magnus
GTAAAGTAAGAAAAGAATATCTAATGATAAGTTTTCGTAGCAAGCACTAAAATATAAGTTAGAATATCCAAAATGTTAGTAATAATGTCACTAAAACGAATCTGTATTCGGTTTGTCAAGATATGCTTGTAGATGAAAGTTAGCCTATAGAAAAGTGAAGAAGTAAAGTAAGAAAAGAATATCTAATGATAAGTTTTCGTAGCAAGCACTAAAATATAAGTTAGAATATCCAAAATGTTAGTAATAATATAAATATTACGAATCTGTATTCGGTTTGTCAAGATATGCTTGTAGATGAAAGTTAGCCTATAGAAAAGTGAAGAAGTAAAGTAAGAAAAGAATATCTAATGATAAGTTTTCATAGCAAGCACTAAAATATATGTTAGAATATCCAAAATGTTAGTTATGATATAAATATTACGAATCTGTATTCGGTTTGTCAAGATATGCTTGTAGATGAAAGTTAGCCTATAGAAAAGTGAAGAAGTAAAGTAAGAAAAGAATATCTAATGATAAGTTTTCATAGCAAGCACTAAAATATATGTTAGAATATCCAAAATGTTAGTAATAATATAATAATTACGAATCTGTATTCGGTTCGTCAAGATATGCTTGTAGATGAAAGTTAGCCTATAGAAAAGTGAAGAAGTAAAGTAAGAAAAGAATATCTAATGATAAGTTTTCGTAGCAAGCACTAAAATATAAGTTAGAATATCCAAAATGTTAGTAATAATATAATAATTACGAATCTGTATTCGGTTCGTCAAGATATGCTTGTAGATGAAAGTTAGCCTATAGAAAAGTGAAGAAGTAAAGTAAGAAAAGAATATCTAATGATAAGTTTTCATAGCAAGCACTAAAATATATGTTAGAATATCCAAAATGTTAGTAATAATATAATAATTACGAATCTGTATTCGGTTCGTCAAGATATGCTTGTAGATGAAAGTTAGCCTATAGAAAAGTGAAGAAGTAAAGTAAGAAAAGAATATCTAATGATAAGTTTTCGTAGCAAGCACTAAAATATAAGTTAGAATATCCAAAATGTTAGTAATAATATAAATATTACGAATCTGTATTCGGTTTGTCAAGATATGCTTGTAGATGAAAGTTAGCCTATAGAAAAGTGAAGAAGTAAAGTAAGAAAAGAATATCTAATGATAAGTTTTCGTAGCAAGCACTAAAATATAAGTTAGAATATCCAAAATGTTAGTAATAATGTCACTAAAACGAATCTGTATTCGGTTTGTCAAGATATGCTTGTAGATGAAAGTTAGCCTATAGAAAAGTGAAGAAGTAAAGTAAGAAAAGAATATCTAATGATAAGTTTTCATAGCAAGCACTAAAATATATGTTAGAATATCCAAAATGTTAGTAATAATATAACTAACACGAATCTGTATTCGGTTTGTCAAGATATGCTTGTAGATGAAAGTTAGCCTATAGAAAAGTGAAGAAGTAAAGTAAGAAAAGAATATCTAATGATAAGTTTTCATAGCAAGCACTAAAATATAAGTTAGAATATCCAAAATGTTAGTAATAATATAAATATTACGAATCTGTATTCGGTTTGTCAAGATATGCTTGTAGATGAAAGTTAGCCTATAGAAAAGTGAAGAAGTAAAGTAAGAAAAGAATATCTAATGATAAGTTTTCGTAGCAAGCACTAAAATATAAGTTAGAATATCCAAAATGTTAGTAATAATGTCACTAAAACGAATCTGTATTCGGTTTGTCAAGATATGCTTGTAGATGAAAGTTAGCCTATAGAAAAGTGAAGAAGTAAAGTAAGAAAAGAATATCTAATGATAAGTTTTCATAGCAAGCACTAAAATATATGTTAGAATATCCAAAATGTTAGTAATAATATAACTAACACGAATCTGTATTCGGTTTGTCAAGATATGCTTGTAGATGAAAGTTAGCCTATAGAAAAGTGAAGAAGTAAAGTAAGAAAAGAATATCTAATGATAAGTTTTCATAGCAAGCACTAAAATATATGTTAGAATATCCAAAATGTTAGTAATAATATAATAATTACGAATCTGTATTCGGTTTGTCAAGATATGCTTGTAGATGAAAGTTAGCCTATAGAAAAGTGAAGAAGTAAAGTAAGAAAAGAATATCTAATGATAAGTTTTCATAGCAAGCACTAAAATATATGTTAGAATATCCAAAATGTTAGTAATAATATAATAATTACGAATCTGTATTCGGTTCGTCAAGATATGCTTGTAGATGAAAGTTAGCCTATAGAAAAGTGAAGAAGTAAAGTAAGAAAAGAATATCTAATGATAAGTTTTCGTAGCAAGCACTAAAATATAAGTTAGAATATCCAAAATGTTAGTAATAATATAATAATTACGAATCTGTATTCGGTTCGTCAAGATATGCTTGTAGATGAAAGTTAGCCTATAGAAAAGTGAAGAAGTAAAGTAAGAAAAGAATATCTAATGATAAGTTTTCATAGCAAGCACTAAAATATATGTTAGAATATCCAAAATGTTAGTAATAATATAATAATTACGAATCTGTATTCGGTTCGTCAAGATATGCTTGTAGATGAAAGTTAGCCTATAGAAAAGTGAAGAAGTAAAGTAAGAAAAGAATATCTAATGATAAGTTTTCGTAGCAAGCACTAAAATATAAGTTAGAATATCCAAAATGTTAGTAATAATATAATAATTACGAATCTGTATTCGGTTCGTCAAGATATGCTTGTAGATGAAAGTTAGCCTATAGAAAAGTGAAGAAGTAAAGTAAGAAAAGAATATCTAATGATAAGTTTTCGTAGCAAGCACTAAAATATAAGTTAGAATATCCAAAATGTTAGTAATAATGTCACTAAAACGAATCTGTATTCGGTTTGTCAAGATATGCTTGTAGATGAAAGTTAGCCTATAGAAAAGTGAAGAAGTAAAGTAAGAAAAGAATATCTAATGATAAGTTTTCATAGCAAGCACTAAAATATAAGTTAGAATATCCAAAATGTTAGTAATAATATAACTAACACGAATCTGTATTCGGTTTGTCAAGATATGCTTGTAGATGAAAGTTAGCCTATAGAAAAGTGAAGAAGTAAAGTAAGAAAAGAATATCTAATGATAAGTTTTCATAGCAAGCACTAAAATATAAGTTAGAATATCCAAAATGTTAGTAATAATATAACTAACACGAATCTGTATTCGGTTTGTCAAGATATGCTTGTAGATGAAAGTTAGCCTATAGAAAAGTGAAGAAGTAAAGTAAGAAAAGAATATCTAATGATAAGTTTTCATAGCAAGCACTAAAATATATGTTAGAATATCCAAAATGTTAGTAATAATATAACTAACACGAATCTGTATTCGGTTTGTCAAGATATGCTTGTAGATGAAAGTTAGCCTATAGAAAAGTGAAGAAGTAAAGTAAGAAAAGAATATCTAATGATAAGTTTTCGTAGCAAGCACTAAAATATAAGTTAGAATATCCAAAATGTTAGTAATAATGTCACTAAAACGAATCTGTATTCGGTTTGTCAAGATATGCTTGTAGATGAAAGTTAGCCTATAGAAAAGTGAAGAAGTAAAGTAAGAAAAGAATATCTAATGATAAGTTTTCATAGCAAGCACTAAAATATAAGTTAGAATATCCAAAATGTTAGTAATAATATAAATATTACGAATCTGTATTCGGTTTGTCAAGATATGCTTGTAGATGAAAGTTAGCCTATAGAAAAGTGAAGAAGTAAAGTAAGAAAAGAATATCTAATGATAAGTTTTCGTAGCAAGCACTAAAATATAAGTTAGAATATCCAAAATGTTAGTAATAATATCACAATTACGAATCTGTATTCGTTTTGTCAAGATATGCTTGTAGATGAAAGTTAGCCTATTGAAAAGTGAAGAAGTAAAGTAAGAAAAGAATATCTAATGATAAGTTTTCGTAGCAAGCACTAAAATATAAGTTAGAATATCCAAAATGTTAGTAATAATATCACAATTACGAATCTGTATTCGTTTTGTCAAGATATGCTTGTAGATGAAAGTTAGCCTATTGAAAAGTGAAGAAGTAAAGTAAGAAAAGAATATCTAATGATAAGTTTTCGTAGCAAGCACTAAAATATAAGTTAGAATATCCAAAATGTTAGTAATAATATCACAATTACGAATCTGTATTCGTTTTGTCAAGATATGCTTGTAGATGAAAGTTAGCCTATTGAAAAGTGAAGAAGTAAAGTAAGAAAAGAATATCTAATGATAAGTTTTCGTAGCAAGCACTAAAATATAAGTTAGAATATCCAAAATGTTAGTAATAATATCACAATTACGAATCTGTATTCGTTTTGTCAAGATATGCTTGTAGATGATAGTTAGCCTATTGAAAAGTGAAGAAGTAAAGTAAGAAAAGAAGATAGAATTTCAGTTTTAAGGAGTATGCTTTGTGAAGTACTAAGTATTTTGAAAAGTGAAGAAGTAAAGTAAGAAAAGAAGAAAGAATTTCAGTTATAAGGAGTATTCTTTGTTGAAGTAATAAGTATTTTGAAAAGTGAAGAAGTAAAGTAAGAAAAGAATATCTAATGATAAGTTTTCATAGCAAGCACTAAAATATAAGTTAGAATATCCAAAATGTTAGTAATAATATAATAATTACGAATCTGTATTCGGTTCGTCAAGATATGCTTGTAGATGAAAGTTAGCCTATAGAAAAGTGAAGAAGTAAAGTAAGAAAAGAATATCTAATGATAAGTTTTCGTAGCAAGCACTAAAATATAAGTTAGAATATCCAAAATGTTAGTAATAATATAATATATTACGAATCTGTATTCGGTTTGTCAAGATATGCTTGTAGATGAAAGTTAGCCTATAGAAAAGTGAAGAAGTAAAGTAAGAAAAGAATATCTAATGATAAGTTTTCGTAGCAAGCACTAAAATATAAGTTAGAATATCCAAAATGTTAGTAATAATGTCACTAAAACGAATCTGTATTCGGTTTGTCAAGATATGCTTGTAGATGAAAGTTAGCCTATAGAAAAGTGAAGAAGTAAAGTAAGAAAAGAATATCTAATGATAAGTTTTCATAGCAAGCACTAAAATATATGTTAGAATATCCAAAATGTTAGTAATAATATAACTAACACGAATCTGTATTCGGTTTGTCAAGATATGCTTGTAGATGAAAGTTAGCCTATAGAAAAGTGAAGAAGTAAAGTAAGAAAAGAATATCTAATGATAAGTTTTCATAGCAAGCACTAAAATATATGTTAGAATATCCAAAATGTTAGTTATGATATAAATATTACGAATCTGTATTCGGTTTGTCAAGATATGCTTGTAGATGAAAGTTAGCCTATAGAAAAGTGAAGAAGTAAAGTAAGAAAAGAATATCTAATGATAAGTTTTCATAGCAAGCACTAAAATATAAGTTAGAATATCCAAAATGTTAGTAATAATATAATAATTACGAATCTGTATTCGGTTCGTCAAGATATGCTTGTAGATGAAAGTTAGCCTATAGAAAAGTGAAGAAGTAAAGTAAGAAAAGAATATCTAATGATAAGTTTTCGTAGCAAGCACTAAAATATAAGTTAGAATATCCAAAATGTTAGTAATAATATAATAATTACGAATCTGTATTCGGTTCGTCAAGATATGCTTGTAGATGAAAGTTAGCCTATAGAAAAGTGAAGAAGTAAAGTAAGAAAAGAATATCTAATGATAAGTTTTCGTAGCAAGCACTAAAATATAAGTTAGAATATCCAAAATGTTAGTAATAATATAATAATTACGAATCTGTATTCGGTTCGTCAAGATATGCTTGTAGATGAAAGTTAGCCTATAGAAAAGTGAAGAAGTAAAGTAAGAAAAGAATATCTAATGATAAGTTTTCATAGCAAGCACTAAAATATATGTTAGAATATCCAAAATGTTAGTAATAATATAATAATTACGAATCTGTATTCGGTTCGTCAAGATATGCTTGTAGATGAAAGTTAGCCTATAGAAAAGTGAAGAAGTAAAGTAAGAAAAGAATATCTAATGATAAGTTTTCGTAGCAAGCACTAAAATATAAGTTAGAATATCCAAAATGTTAGTAATAATATAAATATTACGAATCTGTATTCGGTTTGTCAAGATATGCTTGTAGATGAAAGTTAGCCTATAGAAAAGTGAAGAAGTAAAGTAAGAAAAGAATATCTAATGATAAGTTTTCGTAGCAAGCACTAAAATATAAGTTAGAATATCCAAAATGTTAGTAATAATGTCACTAAAACGAATCTGTATTCGGTTTGTCAAGATATGCTTGTAGATGAAAGTTAGCCTATAGAAAAGTGAAGAAGTAAAGTAAGAAAAGAATATCTAATGATAAGTTTTCATAGCAAGCACTAAAATATATGTTAGAATATCCAAAATGTTAGTAATAATATAACTAACACGAATCTGTATTCGGTTTGTCAAGATATGCTTGTAGATGAAAGTTAGCCTATAGAAAAGTGAAGAAGTAAAGTAAGAAAAGAATATCTAATGATAAGTTTTCATAGCAAGCACTAAAATATAAGTTAGAATATCCAAAATGTTAGTAATAATATAAATATTACGAATCTGTATTCGGTTTGTCAAGATATGCTTGTAGATGAAAGTTAGCCTATAGAAAAGTGAAGAAGTAAAGTAAGAAAAGAATATCTAATGATAAGTTTTCGTAGCAAGCACTAAAATATAAGTTAGAATATCCAAAATGTTAGTAATAATGTCACTAAAACGAATCTGTATTCGGTTTGTCAAGATATGCTTGTAGATGAAAGTTAGCCTATAGAAAAGTGAAGAAGTAAAGTAAGAAAAGAATATCTAATGATAAGTTTTCGTAGCAAGCACTAAAATATAAGTTAGAATATCCAAAATGTTAGTAATAATGTCACTAAAACGAATCTGTATTCGGTTTGTCAAGATATGCTTGTAGATGAAAGTTAGCCTATAGAAAAGTGAAGAAGTAAAGTAAGAAAAGAATATCTAATGATAAGTTTTCATAGCAAGCACTAAAATATATGTTAGAATATCCAAAATGTTAGTAATAATATAACTAACACGAATCTGTATTCGGTTTGTCAAGATATGCTTGTAGATGAAAGTTAGCCTATAGAAAAGTGAAGAAGTAAAGTAAGAAAAGAATATCTAATGATAAGTTTTCATAGCAAGCACTAAAATATAAGTTAGAATATCCAAAATGTTAGTAATAATATAAATATTACGAATCTGTATTCGGTTTGTCAAGATATGCTTGTAGATGAAAGTTAGCCTATAGAAAAGTGAAGAAGTAAAGTAAGAAAAGAATATCTAATGATAAGTTTTCGTAGCAAGCACTAAAATATAAGTTAGAATATCCAAAATGTTAGTAATAATGTCACTAAAACGAATCTGTATTCGGTTTGTCAAGATATGCTTGTAGATGAAAGTTAGCCTATAGAAAAGTGAAGAAGTAAAGTAAGAAAAGAATATCTAATGATAAGTTTTCGTAGCAAGCACTAAAATATAAGTTAGAATATCCAAAATGTTAGTAATAATATAAATATTACGAATCTGTATTCGGTTTGTCAAGATATGCTTGTAGATGAAAGTTAGCCTATAGAAAAGTGAAGAAGTAAAGTAAGAAAAGAATATCTAATGATAAGTTTTCGTAGCAAGCACTAAAATATAAGTTAGAATATCCAAAATGTTAGTAATAATATAAATATTACGAATCTGTATTCGGTTTGTCAAGATATGCTTGTAGATGAAAGTTAGCCTATAGAAAAGTGAAGAAGTAAAGTAAGAAAAGAATATCTAATGATAAGTTTTCGTAGCAAGCACTAAAATATATGTTAGAATATCCAAAATGTTAGTAATAATATAACTAACACGAATCTGTATTCGGTTCGTCAAGATATGCTTGTAGATGAAAGTTAGCCTATAGAAAAGTGAAGAAGTAAAGTAAGAAAAGAATATCTAATGATAAGTTTTCATAGCAAGCACTAAAATATATGTTAGAATATCCAAAATGTTAGTAATAATATAATAATTACGAATCTGTATTCGGTTCGTCAAGATATGCTTGTAGATGAAAGTTAGCCTATAGAAAAGTGAAGAAGTAAAGTAAGAAAAGAATATCTAATGATAAGTTTTCGTAGCAAGCACTAAAATATAAGTTAGAATATCCAAAATGTTAGTAATAATATAAATATTACGAATCTGTATTCGGTTTGTCAAGATATGCTTGTAGATGAAAGTTAGCCTATAGAAAAGTGAAGAAGTAAAGTAAGAAAAGAATATCTAATGATAAGTTTTCGTAGCAAGCACTAAAATATAAGTTAGAATATCCAAAATGTTAGTAATAATGTCACTAAAACGAATCTGTATTCGGTTTGTCAAGATATGCTTGTAGATGAAAGTTAGCCTATAGAAAAGTGAAGAAGTAAAGTAAGAAAAGAATATCTAATGATAAGTTTTCATAGCAAGCACTAAAATATATGTTAGAATATCCAAAATGTTAGTAATAATATAACTAACACGAATCTGTATTCGGTTTGTCAAGATATGCTTGTAGATGAAAGTTAGCCTATAGAAAAGTGAAGAAGTAAAGTAAGAAAAGAATATCTAATGATAAGTTTTCATAGCAAGCACTAAAATATAAGTTAGAATATCCAAAATGTTAGTAATAATATAAATATTACGAATCTGTATTCGGTTTGTCAAGATATGCTTGTAGATGAAAGTTAGCCTATAGAAAAGTGAAGAAGTAAAGTAAGAAAAGAATATCTAATGATAAGTTTTCGTAGCAAGCACTAAAATATAAGTTAGAATATCCAAAATGTTAGTAATAATGTCACTAAAACGAATCTGTATTCGGTTTGTCAAGATATGCTTGTAGATGAAAGTTAGCCTATAGAAAAGTGAAGAAGTAAAGTAAGAAAAGAATATCTAATGATAAGTTTTCGTAGCAAGCACTAAAATATAAGTTAGAATATCCAAAATGTTAGTAATAATATAAATATTACGAATCTGTATTCGGTTTGTCAAGATATGCTTGTAGATGAAAGTTAGCCTATAGAAAAGTGAAGAAGTAAAGTAAGAAAAGAATATCTAATGATAAGTTTTCGTAGCAAGCACTAAAATATAAGTTAGAATATCCAAAATGTTAGTAATAATATAAATATTACGAATCTGTATTCGGTTTGTCAAGATATGCTTGTAGATGAAAGTTAGCCTATAGAAAAGTGAAGAAGTAAAGTAAGAAAAGAATATCTAATGATAAGTTTTCGTAGCAAGCACTAAAATATAAGTTAGAATATCCAAAATGTTAGTAATAATGTCACTAAAACGAATCTGTATTCGGTTTGTCAAGATATGCTTGTAGATGAAAGTTAGCCTATAGAAAAGTGAAGAAGTAAAGTAAGAAAAGAATATCTAATGATAAGTTTTCATAGCAAGCACTAAAATATATGTTAGAATATCCAAAATGTTAGTAATAATATAACTAACACGAATCTGTATTCGGTTTGTCAAGATATGCTTGTAGATGAAAGTTAGCCTATAGAAAAGTGAAGAAGTAAAGTAAGAAAAGAATATCTAATGATAAGTTTTCATAGCAAGCACTAAAATATAAGTTAGAATATCCAAAATGTTAGTAATAATATAAATATTACGAATCTGTATTCGGTTTGTCAAGATATGCTTGTAGATGAAAGTTAGCCTATAGAAAAGTGAAGAAGTAAAGTAAGAAAAGAATATCTAATGATAAGTTTTCGTAGCAAGCACTAAAATATAAGTTAGAATATCCAAAATGTTAGTAATAATGTCACTAAAACGAATCTGTATTCGGTTTGTCAAGATATGCTTGTAGATGAAAGTTAGCCTATAGAAAAGTGAAGAAGTAAAGTAAGAAAAGAATATCTAATGATAAGTTTTCGTAGCAAGCACTAAAATATAAGTTAGAATATCCAAAATGTTAGTAATAATATAAATATTACGAATCTGTATTCGGTTTGTCAAGATATGCTTGTAGATGAAAGTTAGCCTATAGAAAAGTGAAGAAGTAAAGTAAGAAAAGAATATCTAATGATAAGTTTTCGTAGCAAGCACTAAAATATAAGTTAGAATATCCAAAATGTTAGTAATAATATAAATATTACGAATCTGTATTCGGTTTGTCAAGATATGCTTGTAGATGAAAGTTAGCCTATAGAAAAGTGAAGAAGTAAAGTAAGAAAAGAATATCTAATGATAAGTTTTCGTAGCAAGCACTAAAATATAAGTTAGAATATCCAAAATGTTAGTAATAATATAAATATTACGAATCTGTATTCGGTTTGTCAAGATATGCTTGTAGATGAAAGTTAGCCTATAGAAAAGTGAAGAAGTAAAGTAAGAAAAGAATATCTAATGATAAGTTTTCGTAGCAAGCACTAAAATATAAGTTAGAATATCCAAAATGTTAGTAATAATGTCACTAAAACGAATCTGTATTCGGTTTGTCAAGATATGCTTGTAGATGAAAGTTAGCCTATAGAAAAGTGAAGAAGTAAAGTAAGAAAAGAATATCTAATGATAAGTTTTCATAGCAAGCACTAAAATATATGTTAGAATATCCAAAATGTTAGTAATAATATAACTAACACGAATCTGTATTCGGTTTGTCAAGATATGCTTGTAGATGAAAGTTAGCCTATAGAAAAGTGAAGAAGTAAAGTAAGAAAAGAATATCTAATGATAAGTTTTCATAGCAAGCACTAAAATATAAGTTAGAATATCCAAAATGTTAGTAATAATATAAATATTACGAATCTGTATTCGGTTTGTCAAGATATGCTTGTAGATGAAAGTTAGCCTATAGAAAAGTGAAGAAGTAAAGTAAGAAAAGAATATCTAATGATAAGTTTTCGTAGCAAGCACTAAAATATAAGTTAGAATATCCAAAATGTTAGTAATAATGTCACTAAAACGAATCTGTATTCGGTTTGTCAAGATATGCTTGTAGATGAAAGTTAGCCTATAGAAAAGTGAAGAAGTAAAGTAAGAAAAGAATATCTAATGATAAGTTTTCGTAGCAAGCACTAAAATATAAGTTAGAATATCCAAAATGTTAGTAATAATATAAATATTACGAATCTGTATTCGGTTTGTCAAGATATGCTTGTAGATGAAAGTTAGCCTATAGAAAAGTGAAGAAGTAAAGTAAGAAAAGAATATCTAATGATAAGTTTTCGTAGCAAGCACTAAAATATAAGTTAGAATATCCAAAATGTTAGTAATAATATAAATATTACGAATCTGTATTCGGTTTGTCAAGATATGCTTGTAGATGAAAGTTAGCCTATAGAAAAGTGAAGAAGTAAAGTAAGAAAAGAATATCTAATGATAAGTTTTCGTAGCAAGCACTAAAATATAAGTTAGAATATCCAAAATGTTAGTAATAATGTCACTAAAACGAATCTGTATTCGGTTTGTCAAGATATGCTTGTAGATGAAAGTTAGCCTATAGAAAAGTGAAGAAGTAAAGTAAGAAAAGAATATCTAATGATAAGTTTTCGTAGCAAGCACTAAAATATAAGTTAGAATATCCAAAATGTTAGTAATAATATAAATATTACGAATCTGTATTCGGTTTGTCAAGATATGCTTGTAGATGAAAGTTAGCCTATAGAAAAGTGAAGAAGTAAAGTAAGAAAAGAATATCTAATGATAAGTTTTCGTAGCAAGCACTAAAATATAAGTTAGAATATCCAAAATGTTAGTAATAATGTCACTAAAAACGAATCTGTATTCGGTTTGTCAAGATATGCTTGTAGATGAAAGTTAGCCTATAGAAAAGTGAAGAAGTAAAGTAAGAAAAGAATATCTAATGATAAGTTTTCGTAGCAAGCACTAAAATATAAGTTAGAATATCCAAAATGTTAGTAATAATATAAATATTACGAATCTGTATTCGGTTTGTCAAGATATGCTTGTAGATGAAAGTTAGCCTATAGAAAAGTGAAGAAGTAAAGTAAGAAAAGAATATCTAATGATAAGTTTTCGTAGCAAGCACTAAAATATAAGTTAGAATATCCAAAATGTTAGTAATAATGTCACTAAAACGAATCTGTATTCGGTTTGTCAAGATATGCTTGTAGATGAAAGTTAGCCTATAGAAAAGTGAAGAAGTAAAGTAAGAAAAGAATATCTAATGATAAGTTTTCATAGCAAGCACTAAAATATATGTTAGAATATCCAAAATGTTAGTAATAATATAACTAACACGAATCTGTATTCGGTTTGTCAAGATATGCTTGTAGATGAAAGTTAGCCTATAGAAAAGTGAAGAAGTAAAGTAAGAAAAGAATATCTAATGATAAGTTTTCATAGCAAGCACTAAAATATATGTTAGAATATCCAAAATGTTAGTTATGATATAAATATTACGAATCTGTATTCGGTTTGTCAAGATATGCTTGTAGATGAAAGTTAGCCTATAGAAAAGTGAAGAAGTAAAGTAAGAAAAGAATATCTAATGATAAGTTTTCATAGCAAGCACTAAAATATATGTTAGAATATCCAAAATGTTAGTAATAATATAATAATTACGAATCTGTATTCGGTTCGTCAAGATATGCTTGTAGATGAAAGTTAGCCTATAGAAAAGTGAAGAAGTAAAGTAAGAAAAGAATATCTAATGATAAGTTTTCGTAGCAAGCACTAAATATAAGTTAGAATATCCAAAATGTTAGTAATAATATAATAATTACGAATCTGTATTCGGTTCGTCAAGATATGCTTGTAGATGAAAGTTAGCCTATAGAAAAGTGAAGAAGTAAAGTAAGAAAAGAATATCTAATGATAAGTTTTCGTAGCAAGCACTAAAATATAAGTTAGAATATCCAAAATGTTAGTAATAATGTCACTAAAACGAATCTGTATTCGGTTTTGTCAAGATATGCTTGTAGATGAAAGTTAGCCTATAGAAAAGTGAAGAAGTAAAGTAAGAAAAGAATATCTAATGATAAGTTTTCGTAGCAAGCACTAAAATATAAGTTAGAATATCCAAAATGTTAGTAATAATATAAATATTACGAATCTGTATTCGGTTTGTCAAGATATGCTTGTAGATGAAAGTTAGCCTATAGAAAAGTGAAGAAGTAAAGTAAGAAAAGAATATCTAATGATAAGTTTTCGTAGCAAGCACTAAAATATAAGTTAGAATATCCAAAATGTTAGTAATAATGTCACTAAAACGAATCTGTATTCGGTTTGTCAAGATATGCTTGTAGATGAAAGTTAGCCTATAGAAAAGTGAAGAAGTAAAGTAAGAAAAGAATATCTAATGATAAGTTTTCATAGCAAGCACTAAAATATATGTTAGAATATCCAAAATGTTAGTAATAATATAACTAACACGAATCTGTATTCGGTTTGTCAAGATATGCTTGTAGATGAAAGTTAGCCTATAGAAAAGTGAAGAAGTAAAGTAAGAAAAGAATATCTAATGATAAGTTTTCATAGCAAGCACTAAAATATATGTTAGAATATCCAAAATGTTAGTTATGATATAAATATTACGAATCTGTATTCGGTTTGTCAAGATATGCTTGTAGATGAAAGTTAGCCTATAGAAAAGTGAAGAAGTAAAGTAAGAAAAGAATATCTAATGATAAGTTTTCATAGCAAGCACTAAAATATATGTTAGAATATCCAAAATGTTAGTAATAATATAATAATTACGAATCTGTATTCGGTTCGTCAAGATATGCTTGTAGATGAAAGTTAGCCTATAGAAAAGTGAAGAAGTAAAGTAAGAAAAGAATATCTAATGATAAGTTTTCGTAGCAAGCACTAAAATATAAGTTAGAATATCCAAAATGTTAGTTATAATATAATAATTACGAATCTGTATTCGGTTCGTCAAGATATGCTTGTAGATGAAAGTTAGCCTATAGAAAAGTGAAGAAGTAAAGTAAGAAAAGAATATCTAATGATAAGTTTTCATAGCAAGCACTAAAATATATGTTAGAATATCCAAAATGTTAGTAATAATATAAATAATACGAATCTGTATTCGGTTCGTCAAGATATGCTTGTAGATGAAAGTTAGCCTATAGAAAAGTGAAGAAGTAAAGTAAGAAAAGAATATCTAATGATAAGTTTTCGTAGCAAGCACTAAAATATAAGTTAGAATATCCAAAATGTTAGTAATAATATAAATATTACGAATCTGTATTCGGTTTGTCAAGATATGCTTGTAGATGAAAGTTAGCCTATAGAAAAGTGAAGAAGTAAAGTAAGAAAAGAATATCTAATGATAAGTTTTCGTAGCAAGCACTAAAATATAAGTTAGAATATCCAAAATGTTAGTAATAATGTCACTAAAAACGAATCTGTATTCGGTTTGTCAAGATATGCTTGTAGATGAAAGTTAGCCTATAGAAAAGTGAAGAAGTAAAGTAAGAAAAGAATATCTAATGATAAGTTTTCATAGCAAGCACTAAAATATATGTTAGAATATCCAAAAATGTTAGTAATAATATAACTAACACGAATCTGTATTCGGTTTGTCAAGATATGCTTGTAGATGAAAGTTAGCCTATAGAAAAGTGAAGAAGTAAAGTAAGAAAAGAATATCTAATGATAAGTTTTCATAGCAAGCACTAAATATAAGTTAGAATATCCAAAATGTTAGTAATAATATAAATATTACGAATCTGTATTCGGTTTGTCAAGATATGCTTGTAGATGAAAGTTAGCCTATAGAAAAGTGAAGAAGTAAAGTAAGAAAAGAATATCTAATGATAAGTTTTCGTAGCAAGCACTAAAATATAAGTTAGAATATCCAAAATGTTAGTAATAATGTCACTAAAACGAATCTGTATTCGGTTTGTCAAGATATGCTTGTAGATGAAAGTTAGCCTATAGAAAAGTGAAGAAGTAAAGTAAGAAAAGAATATCTAATGATAAGTTTTCATAGCAAGCACTAAAATATATGTTAGAATATCCAAAATGTTAGTTATGATATAAATATTACGAATCTGTATTCGGTTTGTCAAGATATGCTTGTAGATGAAAGTTAGCCTATAGAAAAGTGAAGAAGTAAAGTAAGAAAAGAATATCTAATGATAAGTTTTCATAGCAAGCACTAAAATATATGTTAGAATATCCAAAATGTTAGTAATAATATAAATAATTACGAATCTGTATTCGGTTTGTCAAGATATGCTTGTAGATGAAAGTTAGCCTATAGAAAAGTGAAGAAGTAAAGTAAGAAAAGAATATCTAATGATAAGTTTTCATAGCAAGCACTAAAATATAAGTTAGAATATCCAAAATGTTAGTAATAATATCACTAAAACGAATCTGTATTCGGTTTGTCAAGATATGCTTGTAGATGAAAGTTAGCCTATAGAAAAGTGAAGAAGTAAAGTAAGAAAAAGAATATCTAATGATAAGTTTTCATAGCAAGCACTAAAATATATGTTAGAATATCCAAAATGTTAGTAATAATATAATAATTACGAATCTGTATTCGGTTCGTCAAGATATGCTTGTAGATGAAAGTTAGCCTATAGAAAAGTGAAGAAGTAAAGTAAGAAAAGAATATCTAATGATAAGTTTTCGTAGCAAGCACTAAAATATAAGTTAGAATATCCAAAATGTTAGTAATAATATAAATATTACGAATCTGTATTCGGTTTGTCAAGATATGCTTGTAGATGAAAGTTAGCCTATAGAAAAGTGAAGAAGTAAAGTAAGAAAAGAATATCTAATGATAAGTTTTCGTAGCAAGCACTAAAATATAAGTTAGAATATCCAAAATGTTAGTAATAATGTCACTAAAACGAATCTGTATTCGGTTTGTCAAGATATGCTTGTAGATGAAAGTTAGCCTATAGAAAAGTGAAGAAGTAAAGTAAGAAAAGAATATCTAATGATAAGTTTTCATAGCAAGCACTAAAATATATGTTAGAATATCCAAAATGTTAGTAATAATATAACTAACACGAATCTGTATTCGGTTTGTCAAGATATGCTTGTAGATGAAAGTTAGCCTATAGAAAAGTGAAGAAGTAAAGTAAGAAAAGAATATCCACTAATGATATTCTTTTCTTACTTTACTTCTTCACTTTTCTATAGGCTAACTTTCATCTACAAGCATATCTTGACAAACCGAATACAGATTCGTGTTAGTTATATTATTACTAACATTTTGGATATTCTAACATATATTTTAGTGCTTGCTATGAAAACTTATCATTAGATATTCTTTTCTTACTTTACTTCTTCACTTTTCTATAGGCTAACTTTCATCTACAAGCATATCTTGACAAACCGAATACAGATTCGTTTTAGTGACATTATTACTAACATTTTGGATATTCTAACTTATATTTTAGTGCTTGCTACGAAAACTTATCATTAGATATTCTTTTCTTACTTTACTTCTTCACTTTTCTATAGGCTAACTTTCATCTACAAGCATATCTTGACAAACCGAATACAGATTCGTAATATTTATATTATTACTAACATTTTGGATATTCTAACTTATATTTTAGTGCTTGCTACGAAAACTTATCATTAGATATTCTTTTCTTACTTTACTTCTTCACTTTTCTATAGGCTAACTTTCATCTACAAGCATATCTTGACGAACCGAATACAGATTCGTTAATTATTATATTATTACTAACATTTTGGATATTCTAACATATATTTTAGTGCTTGCTATGAAAACTTATCATTAGATATTCTTTTCTTACTTTACTTCTTCACTTTTCTATAGGCTAACTTTCATCTACAAGCATATCTTGACAAACCGAATACAGATTCGTTTTAGTGACATTATTACTAACATTTTGGATATTCTAACTTATATTTTAGTGCTTGCTATGAAAACTTATCATTAGATATTCTTTTCTTACTTTACTTCTTCACTTTTCTATAGGCTAACTTTCATCTACAAGCATATCTTGACAAACCGAATACAGATTCGTAATTATTATATTATTACTAACATTTTGGATATTCTAACATATATTTTAGTGCTTGCTATGAAAACTTATCATTAGATATTCTTTTCTTACTTTACTTCTTCACTTTTCTATAGGCTAACTTTCATCTACAAGCATATCTTGACAAACCGAATACAGATTCGTAATATTTATATCATAACTAACATTTTGGATATTCTAACATATATTTTAGTGCTTGCTATGAAAACTTATCATTAGATATTCTTTTCTTACTTTACTTCTTCACTTTTCTATAGGCTAACTTTCATCTACAAGCATATCTTGACAAACCGAATACAGATTCGTTTTAGTGACATTATTACTAACATTTTGGATATTCTAACTTATATTTTAGTGCTTGCTACGAAAACTTATCATTAGATATTCTTTTCTTACTTTACTTCTTCACTTTTCTATAGGCTAACTTTCATCTACAAGCTATCTTGACAAACCGAATACAGATTCGTAATATTTATATTATTACTAACATTTTGGATATTCTAACTTATATTTTAGTGCTTGCTATGAAAACTTATCATTAGATATTCTTTTCTTACTTTACTTCTTCACTTTTCTATAGGCTAACTTTCATCTACAAGCATATCTTGACAAACCGAATACAGATTCGTGTTAGTTATATTATTACTAACATTTTGGATATTCTAACATATATTTTAGTGCTTGCTATGAAAACTTATCATTAGATATTCTTTTCTTACTTTACTTCTTCACTTTTCTATAGGCTAACTTTCATCTACAAGCATATCTTGACAAACCGAATACAGATTCGTTTTAGTGACATTATTACTAACATTTTGGATATTCTAACTTATATTTTAGTGCTTGCTACGAAAACTTATCATTAGATATTCTTTTCTTACTTTACTTCTTCACTTTTCTATAGGCTAACTTTCATCTACAAGCATATCTTGACAAACCGAATACAGATTCGTAATATTTATATTATTACTAACATTTTGGATATTCTAACTTATATTTTAGTGCTTGCTACGAAAACGTATCATTAGATATTCTTTTCTTACTTTACTTCTTCACTTTTCTATAGGCTAACTTTCATCTACAAGCATATCTTGACGAACCGAATACAGATTCGTAATTATTATATTATTACTAACATTTTGGATATTCTAACATATATTTTAGTGCTTGCTATGAAAAACTTATCATTAGATATTCTTTTCTTACTTTACTTCTTCACTTTTCTATAGGCTAACTTTCATCTACAAGCATATCTTGACGAACCGAATACAGATTCGTAATTATTATATTATTACTAACATTTTGGATATTCTAACTTATATTTTAGTGCTTGCTACGAAAACTTATCATTAGATATTCTTTTCTTACTTTACTTCTTCACTTTTCTATAGGCTAACTTTCATCTACAAGCATATCTTGACGAACGAATACAGATTCGTAATTATTATATTATTACTAACATTTTGGATATTCTAACATATATTTTAGTGCTTGCTATGAAAACTTATCCATTAGATATTCTTTTCTTACTTTACTTCTTCACTTTTCTATAGGCTAACTTTCATCTACAAGCATATCTTGACAAACCGAATACAGATTCGTAATATTTATATCATAACTAACATTTTGGATATTCTAACATATATTTTAGTGCTTGCTATGAAAACTTATCATTAGATATTCTTTTCTTACTTTACTTCTTCACTTTTCTATAGGCTAACTTTCATCTACAAGCATATCTTGACAAACCGAATACAGATTCGTGTTAGTTATATTATTACTAACATTTTGGATATTCTAACATATATTTTAGTGCTTGCTATGAAAACTTATCATTAGATATTCTTTTCTTACTTTACTTCTTCACTTTTCTATAGGCTAACTTTCATCTACAAGCATATCTTGACAAACCGAATACAGATTCGTTTTAGTGACATTATTACTAACATTTTGGATATTCTAACTTATATTTTAGTGCTTGCTACGAAAACTTATCATTAGATATTCTTTTCTTACTTTACTTCTTCACTTTTCTATAGGCTAACTTTCATCTACAAGCATATCTTGACAAACCGAATACAGATTCGTAATATTTATATTATTACTAACATTTTGGATATTCTAACTTATATTTTAGTGCTTGCTACGAAAACTTATCATTAGATATTCTTTTCTTACTTTTACTTCTTCACTTTTCTATAGGCTAACTTTCATCTACAAGCATATCTTGACAAACCGAATACAGATTCGTTTTAGTGACATTATTACTAACATTTTGGATATTCTAACTTATATTTTAGTGCTTGCTACGAAAACTTATCATTAGATATTCTTTTCTTACTTTACTTCTTCACTTTTCTATAGGCTAACTTTCATCTACAAGCATATCTTGACGAACCGAATACAGATTCGTAATTATTATATTATTACTAACATTTTGGATATTCTAACTTATATTTTAGTGCTTGCTACGAAAACTTATCATTAGATATTCTTTTCTTACTTTACTTCTTCACTTTTCTATAGGCTAACTTTCATCTACAAGCATATCTTGACGAACCGAATACAGATTCGTAATTATTATATTATTACTAACATTTTGGATATTCTAACATATATTTTAGTGCTTGCTATGAAAACTTATCATTAGATATTCTTTTCTTACTTTACTTCTTCACTTTTCTATAGGCTAACTTTCATCTACAAGCATATCTTGACAAACCGAATACAGATTCGTAATAGTGACATTATTACTAACATTTTGGATATTCTAACATATATTTTAGTGCTTGCTACGTAAACTTATCATTAGATATTCTTTTCTTACTTTACTTCTTCACTTTTCTATAGGCTAACTTTCATCTACAAGCATATCTTGACATTACGAATACAGATTCGTAATAGTGACATTATTACTAACATTTTGGATATTCTAACATATATTTTAGTGCTTGCTACGTAAACTTATCATTAGATATTCTTTTCTTACTTTACTTCTTCACTTTTCTATAGGCTAACTTTCATCTACAAGCATATCTTGACATTACGAATACAGATTCGTAATAGTGACATTATTACTAACATTTTGGATATTCTAACATATATTTTAGTGCTTGCTACGTAAACTTATCATTAGATATTCTTTTCTTACTTTACTTCTTCACTTTTCTATAGGCTAACTTTCATCTACAAGCATATCTTGACATTACGAATACAGATTCGTAATAGTGACATTATTACTAACATTTTGGATATTCTAACTTATATTTTAGTGCTTGCTACGTAAACTTATCATTAGATATTCTTTTCTTACTTTACTTCTTCACTTTTCTATAGGCTAACTTTCATCTACAAGCATATCTTGACATTACGAATACAGATTCGTAATAGTGACATTATTACTAACATTTTGGATATTCTAACATATATTTTAGTGCTTGCTACGTAAACTTATCATTAGATATTCTTTTCTTACTTTACTTCTTCACTTTTCTATAGGCTAACTTTCATCTACAAGCATATCTTGACATTACGAATACAGATTCGTAATAGTGACATTATTACTAACATTTTGGATATTCTAATATATATTTTAGTGCTTGCTACGTAAACTTATCATTAGATATTCTTTTCTTACTTTACTTCTTCACTTTTCTATAGGCTAACTTTCATCTACAAGCATATCTTGACATTACGAATACAGATTCGTAATAGTGACATTATTACTAACATTTTGGATATTCTAACTTATATTTTAGTGCTTGCTACGTAAACTTATCATTAGATATTCTTTTCTTACTTTACTTCTTCACTTTTCTATAGGCTAACTTTCATCTACAAGCATATCTTGACATTACGAATACAGATTCGTAATAGTGACATTATTACTAACATTTTGGATATTCTAACATATATTTTAGTGCTTGCTACGTAAACTTATCATTAGATATTCTTTTCTTACTTTACTTCTTCACTTTTCTATAGGCTAACTTTCATCTACAAGCATATCTTGACATTACGAATACAGATTCGTAATAGTGACATTATTACTAACATTTTGGATATTCTAACATATATTTTAGTGCTTGCTACGTAAACTTATCATTAGATATTCTTTTCTTACTTTACTTCTTCACTTTTCTATAGGCTAACTTTCATCTACAAGCATATCTTGACATTACGAATACAGATTCGTAATAGTGACATTATTACTAACATTTTGGATATTCTAACTTATATTTTAGTGCTTGCTACGTAAACTTATCATTAGATATTCTTTTCTTACTTTACTTCTTCACTTTTCTATAGGCTAACTTTCATCTACAAGCATATCTTGACATTACGAATACAGATTCGTAATAGTGACATTATTACTAACATTTTGGATATTCTAACATATATTTTAGTGCTTGCTACGTAAACTTATCATTAGATATTCTTTTCTTACTTTACTTCTTCACTTTTCTATAGGCTAACTTTCATCTACAAGCATATCTTGACATTACGAATACAGATTCGTAATAGTGACATTATTACTAACATTTTGGATATTCTAACATATATTTTAGTGCTTGCTACGTAAACTTATCATTAGATATTCTTTTCTTACTTTACTTCTTCACTTTTCTATAGGCTAACTTTCATCTACAAGCATATCTTGACATTACGAATACAGATTCGTAATAGTGACATTATTACTAACATTTTGGATATTCTAACATATATTTTAGTGCTTGCTACGTAAACTTATCATTAGATATTCTTTTCTTACTTTACTTCTTCACTTTTCTATAGGCTAACTTTCATCTACAAGCATATCTTGACATTACGAATACAGATTCGTAATAGTGACATTATTACTAACATTTTGGATATTCTAACATATATTTTAGTGCTTGCTACGTAAACTTATCATTAGATATTCTTTTCTTACTTTACTTCTTCACTTTTCTATAGGCTAACTTTCATCTACAAGCATATCTTGACATTACGAATACAGATTCGTAATAGTGACATTATTACTAACATTTTGGATATTCTAACTTATATTTTAGTGCTTGCTACGAAAACTTATCATTAGATATTCTTTTCTTACTTTACTTCTTCACTTTTCTATAGGCTAACTTTCATCTACAAGCATATCTTGACAAACCGAATACAGATTCGTAATATTTATATTATTACTAACATTTTGGATATTCTAACTTATATTTTAGTGCTTGCTACGAAAACTTATCATTAGATATTCTTTTCTTACTTTACTTCTTCACTTTTCTATAGGCTAACTTTCATCTACAAGCATATCTTGACAAACCGAATACAGATTCGTTTTAGTGACATTATTACTAACATTTTGGATATTCTAACTTATATTTTAGTGCTTGCTACGAAAACTTATCATTAGATATTCTTTTCTTACTTTACTTCTTCACTTTTCTATAGGCTAACTTTCATCTACAAGCATATCTTGACAAACCGAATACAGATTCGTAATATTTATATTATTACTAACATTTTGGATATTCTAACTTATATTTTAGTGCTTGCTATGAAAACTTATCATTAGATATTCTTTTCTTACTTTACTTCTTCACTTTTCTATAGGCTAACTTTCATCTACAAGCATATCTTGACAAACCGAATACAGATTCGTGTTAGTTATATTATTACTAACATTTTGGATATTCTAACATATATTTTAGTGCTTGCTATGAAAACTTATCATTAGATATTCTTTTCTTACTTTACTTCTTCACTTTTCTATAGGCTAACTTTCATCTACAAGCATATCTTGACAAACCGAATACAGATTCGTTTTAGTGACATTATTACTAACATTTTGGATATTCTAACTTATATTTTAGTGCTTGCTACGAAAACTTATCATTAGATATTCTTTTCTTACTTTACTTCTTCACTTTTCTATAGGCTAACTTTCATCTACAAGCATATCTTGACAAACCGAATACAGATTCGTAATATTTATATTATTACTAACATTTTGGATATTCTAACTTATATTTTAGTGCTTGCTACGAAAACTTATCATTAGATATTCTTTTCTTACTTTACTTCTTCACTTTTCTATAGGCTAACTTTCATCTACAAGCATATCTTGACAAACCGAATACAGATTCGTAATATTTATATTATTACTAACATTTTGGATATTCTAACTTATATTTTAGTGCTTGCTACGAAAACTTATCATTAGATATTCTTTTCTTACTTTACTTCTTCACTTTTCTATAGGCTAACTTTCATCTACAAGCATATCTTGACAAACCGAATACAGATTCGTTTTAGTGACATTATTACTAACATTTTGGATATTCTAACTTATATTTTAGTGCTTGCTACGAAAACTTATCATTAGATATTCTTTTCTTACTTTACTTCTTCACTTTTCTATAGGCTAACTTTCATCTACAAGCATATCTTGACAAACCGAATACAGATTCGTAATATTTATATTATTACTAACATTTTGGATATTCTAACTTATATTTTAGTGCTTGCTATGAAACTTATCATTAGATATTCTTTTCTTACTTTACTTCTTCACTTTTCTATAGGCTAACTTTCATCTACAAGCATATCTTGACAAACCGAATACAGATTCGTGTTAGTTATATTATTACTAACATTTTGGATATTCTAACATATATTTTAGTGCTTGCTATGAAAACTTATCATTAGATATTCTTTTCTTACTTTACTTCTTCACTTTTCTATAGGCTAACTTTCATCTACAAGCATATCTTGACAAACCGAATACAGATTCGTTTTAGTGACATTATTACTAACATTTTGGATATTCTAACTTATATTTTAGTGCTTGCTACGAAAACTTATCATTAGATATTCTTTTCTTACTTTACTTCTTCACTTTTCTATAGGCTAACTTTCATCTACAAGCATATCTTGACAAACCGAATACAGATTCGTAATATTTATATTATTACTAACATTTTGGATATTCTAACTTATATTTTAGTGCTTGCTACGAAAACTTATCATTAGATATTCTTTTCTTACTTTACTTCTTCACTTTTCTATAGGCTAACTTTCATCTACAAGCATATCTTGACGAACCGAATACAGATTCGTAATTATTATATTATTACTAACATTTTGGATATTCTAACATATATTTTAGTGCTTGCTATGAAAACTTATCATTAGATATTCTTTTCTTACTTTACTTCTTCACTTTTCTATAGGCTAACTTTCATCTACAAGCATATCTTGACGAACCGAATACAGATTCGTGTTAGTTATATTATTACTAACATTTTGGATATTCTAACATATATTTTAGTGCTTGCTACGAAAACTTATCATTAGATATTCTTTTCTTACTTTACTTCTTCACTTTTCTATAGGCTAACTTTCATCTACAAGCATATCTTGACAAACCGAATACAGATTCGTAATATTTATATATTACTAACATTTTGGATATTCTAACTTATATTTTAGTGCTTGCTACGAAAACTTATCATTAGATATTCTTTTCTTACTTTACTTCTTCACTTTTCTATAGGCTAACTTTCATCTACAAGCATATCTTGACAAACCGAATACAGATTCGTAATATTTATATTATTACTAACATTTTGGATATTCTAACTTATATTTTAGTGCTTGCTACGAAAACTTATCATTAGATATTCTTTTCTTACTTTACTTCTTCACTTTTCTATAGGCTAACTTTCATCTACAAGCATATCTTGACAAACCGAATACAGATTCGTTTTAGTGACATTATTACTAACATTTTGGATATTCTAACTTATATTTTAGTGCTTGCTACGAAACTTATCATTAGATATTCTTTTCTTACTTTACTTCTTCACTTTTCTATAGGCTAACTTTCATCTACAAGCATATCTTGACAAACCGAATACAGATTCGTAATATTTATATTATTACTAACATTTTGGATATTCTAACTTATATTTTAGTGCTTGCTATGAAAACTTATCATTAGATATTCTTTTCTTACTTTACTTCTTCACTTTTCTATAGGCTAACTTTCATCTACAAGCATATCTTGACAAACCGAATACAGATTCGTGTTAGTTATATTATTACTAACATTTTGGATATTCTAACATATATTTTAGTGCTTGCTATGAAAACTTATCATTAGATATTCTTTTCTTACTTTACTTCTTCACTTTTCTATAGGCTAACTTTCATCTACAAGCATATCTTGACAAACCGAATACAGATTCGTTTTAGTGACATTATTACTAACATTTTGGATATTCTAACTTATATTTTAGTGCTTGCTACGAAAACTTATCATTAGATATTCTTTTCTTACTTTACTTCTTCACTTTTCTATAGGCTAACTTTCATCTACAAGCATATCTTGACAAACCGAATACAGATTCGTTTTAGTGACATTATTACTAACATTTTGGATATTCTAACTTATATTTTAGTGCTTGCTACGAAAACTTATCATTAGATATTCTTTTCTTACTTTACTTCTTCACTTTTCTATAGGCTAACTTTCATCTACAAGCATATCTTGACAAACCGAATACAGATTCGTAATATTTATATTATTACTAACATTTTGGATATTCTAACTTATATTTTAGTGCTTGCTATGAAAACTTATCATTAGATATTCTTTTCTTACTTTACTTCTTCACTTTTCTATAGGCTAACTTTCATCTACAAGCATATCTTGACAAACCGAATACAGATTCGTGTTAGTTATATTATTACTAACATTTTGGATATTCTAACATATATTTTAGTGCTTGCTATGAAAACTTATCATTAGATATTCTTTTCTTACTTTACTTCTTCACTTTTCTATAGGCTAACTTTCATCTACAAGCATATCTTGACAAACCGAATACAGATTCGTTTTAGTGACATTATTACTAACATTTTGGATATTCTAACTTATATTTTAGTGCTTGCTACGAAAACTTATCATTAGATATTCTTTTCTTACTTTACTTCTTCACTTTTCTATAGGCTAACTTTCATCTACAAGCATATCTTGACAAACCGAATACAGATTCGTAATATTTATATTATTACTAACATTTTGGATATTCTAACTTATATTTTAGTGCTTGCTACGAAAACTTATCATTAGATATTCTTTTCTTACTTTACTTCTTCACTTTTCTATAGGCTAACTTTCATCTACAAGCATATCTTGACGAACCGAATACAGATTCGTAATTATTATATTATTACTAACATTTTGGATATTCTAACATATATTTTAGTGCTTGCTATGAAAACTTATCATTAGATATTCTTTTCTTACTTTACTTCTTCACTTTTCTATAGGCTAACTTTCATCTACAAGCATATCTTGACGAACCGAATACAGATTCGTAATTATTATATTATTACTAACATTTTGGATATTCTAACTTATATTTTAGTGCTTGCTACGAAAACTTATCATTAGATATTCTTTTCTTACTTTACTTCTTCACTTTTCTATAGGCTAACTTTCATCTACAAGCATATCTTGACGAACCGAATACAGATTCGTAATTATTATATATTACTAACATTTTGGATATTCTAACTTATATTTTAGTGCTTGCTACGAAAACTTATCATTAGATATTCTTTTCTTACTTTACTTCTTCACTTTTCTATAGGCTAACTTTCATCTACAAGCATATCTTGACGAACCGAATACAGATTCGTAATTATTATATTATTACTAACATTTTGGATATTCTAACTTATATTTTAGTGCTTGCTATGAAAACTTATCATTAGATATTCTTTTCTTACTTTACTTCTTCACTTTTCTATAGGCTAACTTTCATCTACAAGCAT
>CAMPDV010005072.1:0-28751 GCA_946699065.1 Loxodes magnus
AAGTAAGAAAAGAAGATAGCATTTCAGTTTTAAGGAGTATGCTTTGAGAAGTATTAAGTATTTTTAAAAGTGAAGAAGTAGAGTAAGAAAAGAAGATAGAATTTCAGTTTTAAGGAGCATGCTTTGAGAAGTAATAAGTATTTTGAAAAGTGAAGAAGTAAAGTAAGAAAAGAAGATATAATTTCAGTTTTAAGGAGTATGCTTTGAGAAGTAATAAGTATTTTTAAAAGTGAAGAAGTAAAGTAAGAAAAGAAGATATAATTTCAGTTTTAAGGAGTATGCTTTGAGAAGTATTAAGTATTTAGAAAAGTGAAGAAGTAAAGTAAGAAAAGAAGATATAATTTGAGTTTTAAGGAGTATGCTTTGAGAAGTATTAAATATTTCTAAAAGTGAAGAAGTAAAGTAAGAAAAGAAGATAGAATTTGAGTTTTAAGGAGTATGCTTTGAGAAGTATTAAGTATTTAGAAAAGTGAAGAAGTAAAGTAAGAAAAGAAGATAGAATTTCAGTTTTAAGGAGTATGCTTTGAGAAGTATTAAGTATTTAGAAAAGTGAAGAAGTAGAGTAAGAAAAGAAGATATAATTTCAGTTTTAAGGAGTATGCTTTGAGAAGTATTAAGTATTTAGAAAAGTGAAGAAGTAAAGTAAGAAAAGAAGATAGCATATCAGTTTTAAGGAGTATGCTTTGAGAAGTATTAAGTATTTTTAAAAGTGAAGAAGTAGAGTAAGAAAAGAAGATAGAATTTGAGTTTTAAGGAGTATGCTTTGAGAAGTATTAAGTATTTAGAAAAGTGAAGAAGTAAAGTAAGAAAAGAAGATATAATTTCAGTTTTAAGGAGTATGCTTTGAGAAGTATTAAATATTTCTAAAAGTGAAGAAGTAGAATAAGAAAAGAAGATAGAATTTCAGTTTTAAGGAGTATGCTTTGAGAAGTATTAAGTATTTTGAAAAGTGAAGAAGTAAAGTAAGAAAAGAAGATATAATTTCAGTTTTAAGGAGTATGCTTTGAGAAGTAATAAGTATTTTTAAAAGTGAAGAAGTAAAGTAAGAAAAGAAGATATAATTTCAGTTTTAAGGAGTATGCTTTGAGAAGTATTAAATATTTCTAAAAGTGAAGAAGTAGAATAAGAAAAGAAGATAGAATTTCAGTTTTAAGGAGTATGCTTTGAGAAGTAATAAGTATTTTTAAAAGTGAAGAAGTAAAGTAAGAAAAGAAGATAGAATTTGAGTTTTAAGGAGTATGCTTTGAGAAGTATTAAGTATTTAGAAAAGTGAAGAAGTAAAGTAAGAAAAGAAGATATAATTTCAGTTTTAAGGAGTATGCTTTGAGAAGTATTAAGTATTTTTAAAAGTGAAGAAGTGAAGTAAGAAAAGAAGTTAGCATTTCAGTTTTAAGGAGTATGCTTTGAGAAGTAATAAGTATTTTGAAAAGTGAAGAAGTAAAGTAAGAAAAGAAGATAGAATTATAGTTTTAAAGAGTATGTTTTGAGAAGTATTAAGTATTTAGAAAAGTGAAGAAGATAAGTAAGAAAAGAAGATAGAATTTCAGTTTTAAGGAGTATGCTTTGAGAAGTAATAAGTATTTAGAAAAGTGAAGAAGTAAAGTAAGAAAAGAAGATATAATTTGAGTTTTAAGGAGTATGCTTTGAGAAGTATTAAGTATTTTTAAAAGTGAAGAAGTAGAGTAAGAAAAGAAGATAGAATTTGAGTTTTAAGGAGTATGCTTTGAGAAGTATTAAGTATTTAGAAAAGTGAAGAAGTAGAGTAAGAAAAGAAGATAGAATTTCAGTTTTAAGGAGTATGCTTTGAGAAGTATTAAGTATTTAGAAAAGTGAAGAAGTAAAGTAAGAAAAGAAGATAGCATTTCAGTTTTAAGGAGTATGCTTTGAGAAGTATTAAGTATTTTTAAAAGTGAAGAAGTAAAGTAAGAAAAGAAGATAGAATTTCAGTTTTAAGGAGTATGCTTTGAGAAGTATTAAGTATTTAGAAAAGTGAAGAAGTAGAGTAAGAAAAGAAGATATAATTTGAGTTTTAAGGAGTATGCTTTGAGAAGTATTAAGTATTTAGAAAAGTGAAGAAGTAGAGTAAGAAAAGAAGATAGAATTTGAGTTTTAAGGAGTATGCTTTGAGAAGTATTAAGTATTTAGAAAAGCGAAGAACTAAAGTAAGAAAAGAAGATAGAGATTAAGTTTTAAGGAGTATGCTTTGAGAAGTAATAAGTATTTAGAAAAGTGAAGAAGTAAAGTAAGAAAAGAAGATATAATTTGAGTTTTAAGGAGTATGCTTTGAGAAGTATTAAGTATTTAGAAAAGTGAAGAAGTAAAGTAAGAAAAGAAGATAGAATTTCAGTTTTAAGGAGTATGCTTTGAGAAGTATTAAGTATTTTTAAAAGTGAAGAAGTAGAGTAAGAAAAGAAGATAGAATTTCAGTTTTAAGGAGTATGCTTTGAGAAGTAATAAGTATTTAGAAAAGTGAAGAAGTAAAGTAAGAAAAGAAGATAGAATTTGAGTTTTAAGGAGTATGCTTTGAGAAGTATTAAGTATTTTTAAAAGTGAAGAAGTAGAGTAAGAAAAGAAGATAGAATTTGAGTTTTAAGGAGTATGTTTTGAGAAGTATTAAGTATTTAGAAAAGTGAAGAAGTAGAGTAAGAAAAGAAGATATAATTTCAGTTTTAAGGAATATGCTTTGATAAGTATTAAATATTTCTAAAAGTGAAGAAGTAAAGTAAGAAAAGAAGATAGAATTTCAGTTTTAAGGAGTATGTTTTGAGAAGTATTAAGTTTTTAGAAAAGTGAAGAAGATAAGTAAGAAAAGAAGATAGAATTTCACTTTTAAGGAGTATGCTTTGAGAAGTAATAAGTATTTAGAAAAGTGAAGAAGTAGAGTAAGAAAAGAAGATAGAATTTGAGTTTTAAGGAGTATGCTTTGAGAAGTATTAAGTATTTAGAAAAGTGAAGAAGTAAAGTAAGAAAAGAAGATAGAATTTCTGTTTTAAGGAGTATGCTTTGAGAAGTAATAAGTATTTTGAAAAGTGAAGAAGTAGAGTAAGAAAAGAAGATAGAATTTGAGTTTTAAGGAGTATACTTTGAGAAGTATTAAGTATTTAGAAAAGTGAAGAAGTAAAGTAAGAAAAGAAGATATAATTTCAGTTTTAAGGAGTATGCTTTGAGAAGTATTAAGTATTTTTAAAAGTGAAGAAGTGAAGTAAGAAAAGAAGATAGCATTTCAGTTTTAAGGAGTATGCTTTGAGAAGTAATAAGTATTTTGAAAAGTGAAGAAGTAAAGTAAGAAAAGAAGATAGAATTATAGTTTTAAAGAGTATGTTTTGAGAAGTATTAAGTATTTAGAAAAGTGAAGAAGATAAGTAAGAAAAGAAGATAGAATTTCAGTTTTAAGGAGTATGCTTTGAGAAGTAATAAGTATTTAGAAAAGCGAAGAACTAAAGTAAGAAAAGAAGATAGAGATTAAGTTTTAAGGAGTATGCTTTGAGAAGTAATAAGTATTTAGAAAAGTGAAGAAGTAAAGTAAGAAAAGAAGATATAATTTGAGTTTTAAGGAGTATGCTTTGAGAAGTATTAAGTATTTAGAAAAGTGAAGAAGTAAAGTAAGAAAAGAAGATAGAATTTCAGTTTTAAGGAGTATGCTTTGAGAAGTATTAAGTATTTTTAAAAGTGAAGAAGTGAAGTAAGAAAAGAAGATAGCATTTCAGTTTTAAGGAGTATGCTTTGAGAAGTAATAAGTATTTTGAAAAGTGAAGAAGTAAAGTAAGAAAAGAAGATATAATTTCAGTTTTAAGGAGTATGCTTTGAGAAGTAATAAGTATTTAGAAAAGTGAAGAAGATAAGTAAGAAAAGAAGATAGAATTTGAGTTTTAAGGAGTATGCTTTGAGAAGTAATAAGTATTTAGAAAAGTGAAGAAGTAAAGTAAGAAAAGAAGATATAATTTGAGTTTTAAGGAGTATGTTTTGAGAAGTATTAAGTATTTAGAAAAGTGAAGAAGATAAGTAAGAAAAGAAGATAGAATTTCAGTTTTAAGGAGTATGCTTTGAGAAGTATTAAGTATTTTTAAAAGTGAAGAAGTGAAGTAAGAAAAGAAGATAGCATTTCAGTTTTAAGGAGTATGCTTTGAGAAGTAATAAGTATTTTGAAAAGTGAAGAAGTAAAGTAAGAAAAGAAGATATAATTTCAGTTTTAAGGAGTATGCTTTGAGAAGTATTAAGTATTTAGAAAAGTGAAGAAGATAAGTAAGAAAAGAAGATAGAATTTGAGTTTTAAGGAGTATGCTTTGAGAAGTAATAAGTATTTAGAAAAGTGAAGAAGTAAAGTAAGAAAAGAAGATATAATTTGAGTTTTAAGGAGTATGCTTTGAGAAGTATTAAGTATTTTTAAAAGTGAAGAAGTAGAGTAAGAAAAGAAGATAGAATTTGAGTTTTAAGGAGTATGCTTTGAGAAGTATTAAGTATTTAGAAAAGTGAAGAAGTAGAGTAAGAAAAGAAGATATAATTTGAGTTTTAAGGAGTATGCTTTGAGAAGTAATAAGTATTTTGAAAAGTGAAGAAGTAAAGTAAGAAAAGAAGATAGAATTATAGTTTTAAGGAGTATGCTTTGAGAAGTATTAAGTATTTAGAAAAGTGAAGAAGATAAGTAAGAAAAGAAGATAGAATTTCAGTTTTAAGGAGTATGCTTTGAGAAGTATTAAGTATTTTGAAAAGTGAAGAAGTAAAGTAAGAAAAGAAGATAGAATTATAGTTTTAAGGAGTATGTTTTGAGAAGTATTAAGTATTTAGAAAAGTGAAGAAGTAAAGTAAGAAAAGAAGATATAATTTCAGTTTTAAGGAGTATGCTTTGAGAAGTATTAAGTATTTAGAAAAGTGAAGAAGTAAAGTAAGAAAAGAAGATAGAATTATAGTTTTAAAGAGTATGTTTTGAGAAGTATTAAGTATTTAGAAAAGTGAAGAAGATAAGTAAGAAAAGAAGATAGAATTTCAGTTTTAAGGAGTATGCTTTGAGAAGTATTAAGTATTTAGAAAAGTGAAGAAGTAAAGTAAGAAAAGAAGATAGAATTTGAGTTTTAAGGAGTATGCTTTGAGAAGTATTAAGTATTTAGAAAAGTGAAGAAGTAGAGTAAGAAAAGAAGATAGAATTTGAGTTTTAAGGAGTATGCTTTGAGAAGTATTAAGTATTTCTAAAAGTGAAGAAGTAAAGTAAGAAAAGAAGATAGCATTTCAGTTTTAAGGAGTATGCTTTGAGAAGTATTAAGTATTTAGAAAAGTGAAGAAGTAAAGTAAGAAAAGAAGATAGAATTTCAGTTTTAAGGAGTATGCTTTGAGAAGTAATAAGTATTTTGAAAAGTGAAGAAGTAAAGTAAGAAAAGAAGATAGAATTATAGTTTTAAAGAGTATGTTTTGAGAAGTATTAAGTATTTTGAAAAGTGAAGAAGTAAAGTAAGAAAAGAAGATAGAATTTCAGTTTTAAGGAGTATGCTTTGATAAGTATTAAATATTTCTAAAAGTGAAGAAGATAAGTAAGAAAAGAAGATAGAATTTCAGTTTTAAGGAGTATGCTTTGAGAAGTATTAAGTATTTAGAAAAGTGAAGAAGTAAAGTAAGAAAAGAAGATAGAATTTCAGTTTTAAGGAGTATGCTTTGAGAAGTAATAAGTATTTTGAAAAGTGAAGAAGTGAAGTAAGAAAAGAAGATAGAATTTTAGTTTTAAAGAGTATGTTTTGAGAAGTATTAAGTATTTAGAAAAGTGAATAAGATAAGTAAGAAAAGAAGATAGCATTTGAGTTTTAAGGAGTATGCTTTGAGAAGTATTAAGTATTTAGAAAAGTGAAGAAGTAAAGTAAGAAAAGAAGATAGAATTTGAGTTTTAAGGAGTATGCTTTGAGAAGTATTAAGTATTTAGAAAAGTGAAGAAGTAGAGTAAGAAAAGAAGATAGAATTTGAGTTTTAAGGAGTATGCTTTGAGAAGTATTAAGTATTTAGAAAAGTGAAGAAGTAAAGTAAGAAAAGAAGATAGCATTTCAGTTTTAAGGAGTATGCTTTGAGAAGTATTAAGTATTTAGAAAAGTGAAGAAGTAAAGTAAGAAAAGAAGATAGAATTTCAGTTTTAAGGAGTATGCTTTGAGAAGTAATAAGTATTTTTAAAAGTGAAGAAGTAAAGTAAGAAAAGAAGATAGAATTTGAGTTTTAAGGAGTATGCTTTGAGAAGTATTAAGTATTTCTAAAAGTGAAGAAGTGAAGTAAGAAAAGAAGATAGAATTTGAGTTTTAAGGAGTATGCTTTGAGAAGTAATAAGTATTTTGAAAAGTGAAGAAGTAGAGTAAGAAAAGAAGATAGAATTTCAGTTTTAAGGAGTATGCTTTGAGAAGTATTAAGTATTTTTAAAAGTTAAGAAGTAGAGTAAGAAAAGAAGATAGAATTTGAGTTTTAAGGAGTATGCTTTGAGAAGTATTAAGTATTTAGAAAAGTGAAGAAGTAGAGTAAGAAAAGAAGATAGAATTTGAGTTTTAAGGAGTATGCTTTGAGAAGTAATAAGTATTTTGAAAAGTGAAGAAGTAAAGTAAGAAAAGAAGATAGAATTTCAGTTTTAAGGAGTATGCTTTGAGAAGTAATAAGTATTTTGAAAAGTGAAGAAGTAGAGTAAGAAAAGAAGATAGAATTATAGTTTTAAGGAGTATGCTTTGAGAAGTATTAAGTATTTAGAAAAGTGAAGAAGTAAAGTAAGAAAAGAAGATAGAATTTCAGTTTTAAGGAGTATGCTTTGAGAAGTATTAAGTATTTAGAAAAGTGAAGAAGTAAAGTAAGAAAAGAAGATAGAATTTCAGTTTTAAGGAGTATGCTTTGAGAAGTAATAAGTATTTTGAAAAGTGAAGAAGTAAAGTAAGAAAAGAAGATAGAATTATAGTTTTAAAGAGTATGTTTTGAGAAGTATTAAGTATTTAGAAAAGTGAAGAAGATAAGTAAGAAAAGAAGATAGAATTTGAGTTTTAAGGAGTATGCTTTGAGAAGTATTAAGTATTTAGAAAAGTGAAGAAGTAAAGTAAGAAAAGAAGATAGAATTTCAGTTTTAAGGAGTATAGCTTTGAGAAGTAATAAGTATTTAGAAAAGTGAAGAAGTAAAGTAAGAAAAGAAGATAGAATTTGAGTTTTAAGGAGTATGCTTTGAGAAGTAATAAGTATTTTGAAAAGTGAAGAAGTAGAGTAAGAAAAGAAGATCGAATTTGAGTTTTAAGGAGTATGCTTTGAGAAGTAATAAGTATTTTGAAAAGTGAAGAAGTAAAGTAAGAAAAGAAGATAGAATTTCAGTTTTAAGGAGTATGCTTTGAGAAGTATTAAGTATTTAGAAAAGTGAAGAAGTAAAGTAAGAAAAGAAGATAGAATTTCAGTTTTAAGGAGTATGCTTTGAGAAGTAATAAGTATTTTTAAAAGTGAAGAAGTAGAGTAAGAAAAGAAGATAGAATTTGAGTTTTAAGGAGTATGCTTTGAGAAGTATTAAGTATTTCTAAAAGTGAAGAAGTGAAGTAAGAAAAGAAGATAGAATTTCAGTTTTAAGGAGTATGCTTTGAGAAGTATTAAGTATTTTTAAAAGTGAAGAAGTAGAGTAAGAAAAGAAGATAGAATTTCAGTTTTAAGGAGTATGCTTTGAGAAGTATTAAGTATTTAGAAAAGTGAAGAAGTAAAGTAAGAAAAGAAGATAGAATTTGAGTTTTAAGGAGTATGCTTTGAGAAGTAATAAGTATTTTGAAAAGTGAAGAAGTAGAGTAAGAAAAGAAGATCGAATTTGAGTTTTAAGGAGTATGCTTTGAGAAGTAATAAGTATTTTGAAAAGTGAAGAAGTAAAGTAAGAAAAGAAGATAGAATTTCAGTTTTAAGGAATATGCTTTGATAAGTATTAAATATTTCTAAAAGTGAAGAAGTAAAGTAAGAAAAGAAGATAGAATTTCAGTTTTAAGGAGTATGCTTTGAGAAGTAATAAGTATTTTTAAAAGTGAAGAAGTAAAGTAAGAAAAGAAGATAGAATTTCAGTTTTAAGGAGTATGCTTTGAGAAGTAATAAGTATTTTGAAAAGTGAAGAAGTAGAGTAAGAAAAGAAGATAGAATTTCAGTTTTAAGGAATATGCTTTGATAAGTATTAAATATTTCTAAAAGTGAAGAAGTAAAGTAAGAAAAGAAGATAGAATTTCAGTTTTAAGGAGTATGCTTTGAGAAGTAATAAGTATTTTTAAAAGTGAAGAAGTAGAGTAAGAAAAGAAGATAGAATTTCAGTTTTAAGGAGTATGCTTTGAGAAGTAATAAGTATTTAGAAAAGTGAAGAAGTAGAGTAAGAAAAGAAGATAGAATTTGAGTTTTAAGGAGTATGCTTTGAGAAGTATTAAGTATTTAGAAAAGTGAAGAAGTAAAGTAAGAAAAGAAGATAGAATTTCTGTTTTAAGGAGTATGCTTTGATAAGTATTAAATATTTCTAAAAGTGAAGAAGTAGAGTAAGAAAAGAAGATAGAATTTGAGTTTTAAGGAGTATGCTTTGAGAAGTAATAAGTATTTTGAAAAGTGAAGAAGTAAAGTAAGAAAAGAAGATATAATTTCAGTTTTAAGGAGTATGCTTTGAGAAGTATTAAGTATTTCTAAAAGTGAAGAAGTAGAGTAAGAAAAGAAGATAGAATTTGAGTTTTAAGGAGTATGCTTTGAGAAGTATTAAGTATTTCTAAAAGTGAAGAAGTAAAGTAAGAAAAGAAGATATAATTTCAGTTTTAAGGAGTATGCTTTGAGAAGTAATAAGTATTTTGAAAAGTGAAGAAGTAAAGTAAGAAAAGAAGATATAATTTCAGTTTTAAGGAGTATGCTTTGAGAAGTATTAAGTATTTAGAAAAGTGAAGAATTAAAGTAAGAAAAGAAGATAGAATTTGAGTTTTAAGGAGTATGCTTTGAGAAGTATTAAGTATTTTTAAAAGTGAAGAAGTAGAGTAAGAAAAGAAGATAGAATTTGAGTTTTAAGGAGTATGCTTTGAGAAGTATTAAGTATTTAGAAAAGTGAAGAAGTAAAGTAAGAAAAGAAGATAGAATTTTAGTTTTAAGGAGTATGCTTTGAGAAGTATTAAGTATTTAGAAAAGTGAAGAAGTAAAGTAAGAAAAGAAGATAGCATTTCAGTTTTAAGGAGTATGCTTTGAGAAGTATTAAGTATTTAGAAAAGTGAAGAAGTAAAGTAAGAAAAGAAGATAGAATTTCAGTTTTAAGGAGTATGCTTTGAGAAGTAATAAGTATTTTGAAAAGTGAAGAAGTAAAGTAAGAAAAGAAGATAGAATTATAGTTTTAAAGAGTATGTTTTGAGAAGTATTAAGTATTTAGAAAAGTGAAGAAGATAAGTAAGAAAAGAAGATAGAATTTCAGTTTTAAGGAGTATGCTTTGAGAAGTATTAAGTATTTAGAAAAGTGAAGAAGTAAAGTAAGAAAAGAAGATAGAATTTCAGTTTTAAGGAGTATGCTTTGAGAAGTATTAAGTATTTAGAAAAGTGAAGAAGTAGAGTAAGAAAAGAAGATAGAATTTCAGTTTTAAGGAGTATAGCTTTGAGAAGTAATAAGTATTTTGAAAAGTGAAGAAGTAAAGTAAGAAAAGAAGATAGAATTTGAGTTTTAAGGAGTATGCTTTGAGAAGTAATAAGTATTTTTAAAAGTGAAGAAGTAGAGTAAGAAAAGAAGATAGAATTTGAGTTTTAAGGAGTATGCTTTGAGAAGTATTAAGTATTTTTAAAAGTGAAGAAGTAGAGTAAGAAAAGAAGATAGAATTTCAGTTTTAAGGAGTATGCTTTGAGAAGTATTAAGTATTTCTAAAAGTGAAGAAGTGAAGTAAGAAAAGAAGATAGAATTTCAGTTTTAAGGAGTATGCTTTGAGAAGTAATAAGTATTTTGAAAAGTGAAGAAGTAAAGTAAGAAAAGAAGATAGAATTATAGTTTTAAAGAGTATGTTTTGAGAAGTATTAAGTATTTAGAAAAGTGAAGAAGATAAGTAAGAAAAGAAGATAGAATTTCTGTTTTAAGGAGTATGCTTTGAGAAGTATTAAGTATTTTTAAAAGTGAAGAAGTAGAGTAAGAAAAGAAGATAGAATTTCAGTTTTAAGGAGTATGCTTTGAGAAGTAATTAGTATTTAGAAAAGTGAAGAAGTAAAGTAAGAAAAGAAGATAGAATTTCAGTTTTAAGGGCTATGTTTTGAGAAGTATTAAGTATTTAGAAAAGTGAAGAAGTAAAGTAAGAAAAGAAGATATAATTTCAGTTTTAAGGAGTATGCTTTGAGAAGTAATAAGTATTTAGAAAAGTGAAGAAGTAAAGTAAGAAAAGAAGATAGAATTATAGTTTTAAAGAGTATGTTTTGAGAAGTATTAAGTATTTAGAAAAGTGAAGAAGTAAAGTAAGAAAAGAAGATAGAATTTCAGTTTTAAGGAGTAAAATTTGTGAAGTAATAAGTATTATGAAAAGTGAAGAAGTAAAGTAAGAAAAGAAGATAGAATTTCAGTTTTAAGGAGTATGATTTTGAGAAGTAATAAGTATTATGAAAAGTGAAGAAGTAAAGTAAGAAAAGAAGCTAGAATTTGAGTTTTAAGGAATATGCTTTGAGAAGTAATAAGTATTTCTAAAAGTGAAGAAGTAGAGTAAGAAAAGAAGATAGAATTTCAGTTTTAAGGAGTATGCTTTGAGAAGTAATAAGTATTTTGAAAAGTGAAGAAGTAGAGTAAGAAAAGAAGATAGAATTTGAGTTTTAAGGAGTATGCTTTGAGAAGTATTAAGTATTTAGAAAAGTGAAGAAGTGAAGTAAGAAAAGAAGATAGAATTTCAGTTTTAAGGAGTATGTTTTGAGAAGTAATAAGTATTTTGAAAAGTGAAGAAGTAAAGTAAGAAAAGAAGATAGAATTTCAGTTTTAAGGAGTATGCTTTGAGAAGTATTAAGTATTTAGAAAAGTGAAGAAGTAAAGTAAGAAAAGAAGATAGAATTTCAGTTTTAAGGAGTATGTTTTGAGAAGTATTAAGTATTTAGAAAAGTGAAGAAGATAAGTAAGAAAAGAAGATATAATTTCAGTTTTAAGGAGTATGCTTTGAGAAGTAATAAGTATTTTGAAAAGTGAAGAAGTAAAGTAAGAAAAGAAGATAGAATTTCAGTTTTAAGGAGTATGTTTTGAGAAGTAATAAGTATTTTTAAAAGTGAAGAAGTAAAGTAAGAAAAGAAGATAGAATTTCAGTTTTAAGGAGCATGCTTTGAGAAGTATTAAGTATTTAGAAAAGTGAAGAAGTAAAGTAAGAAAAGAAGATAGCATTTCAGTTTTAAGGAGTATGCTTTGAGAAGTAATAAGTATTTCTAAAAGTAAAGAAGTAAAGTAAGAAAAGAAGATAGAATTTGAGTTTTTAGGAGTATGCTTTGAGAAGTATTAAGTATTTCTAAAAGTGAAGAAGTAAAGTAAGAAAAGAAGATAGAATTTCAGTTTTAAGGAGTATGATTTGAGAAGTAATAAGTATTTTTAAAAGTGAAGAAGTAAAGTAAGAAAAGAAGATAGAATTTGAGTTTTAAGGAGTATGCTTTGAGAAGTAATAAGTATTTAGAAAAGTGAAGATGTAAAGTAAGAAAAGAAGATAGAATTTGAGTTTTAAGGAGTATGCTTTGAGAAGTAATAAGTATTTTGAAAAGTGAAGAAGTAAAGTAAGAAAAGAAGATATAATTTGAGTTTTAAGGAGTATGCTTTGAGAAGTAATAAGTATTTTTAAAAGTGAAGAAGTAAAGTAAGAAAAGAAGATATAATTTCAGTTTTAAGGAGCATGCTTTGAGAAGTATTAAGTATTTAGAAAAGTGAAGAAGTAAAGTAAGAAAAGAAGATAGAATTTCAGTTTTAAGGAGTATGCTTTGAGAAGTAATAAGTATTTAGAAAAGTGAAGAAGTAAAGTAAGAAAAGAAGATAGAATTTGAGTTTTAAGGAGTATGCTTTGAGAAGTAATAAGTATTTTTAAAAGTGAAGAAGTAAAGTAAGAAAAGAAGATAGCATTTCAGTTTTAAGGAGTATGCTTTGAGAAGTATTAAGTATTTCTAAAAGTGAAGAAGTAGAGTAAGAAAAGAAGATAGAATTTCAGTTTTAAGGAGTATGCTTTGAGAAGTAATAAGTATTTTGAAAAGTGAAGAAGTAAAGTAAGAAAAGAAGATAGAATTTGAGTTTTAAGGAGTATGCTTTGAGAAGTAATAAGTATTTTTAAAAGTGAAGAAGTAAAGTAAGAAAAGAAGATATAATTTCAGTTTTAAGGAGTATGCTTTGAGAAGTATTAAGTATTTCTAAAAGTGAAGAAGTGAAGTAAGAAAAGAAGATAGAATTTCAGTTTTAAGGAGTATGTTTTGAGAAGTATTAAGTATTTAGAAAAGTGAAGAAGATAAGTAAGAAAAGAAGATAGAATTTCAGTTTTAAGGAGTATGCTTTGAGAAGTAATAAGTATTTAGAAAAGTGAAGAAGTAAAGTAAGAAAAGAAGATAGAATTTCAGTTTTAAGGAGTATGCTTTGAGAAGTAATAAGTATTTCTAAAAGTAAAGAAGTGAAGTAAGAAAAGAAGATAGAATTTCAGTTTTAAGGAGTATGCTTTGAGAAGTAATAAGTATTTTTAAAAGTGAAGAAGTGAAGTAAGAAAAGAAGATAGAATTTCAGTTTTAAGGAGTATGCTTTGAGAAGTATTAAGTATTTAGAAAAGTGAAGAAGTAGAGTAAGAAAAGAAGATAGAATTTCAGTTTTAAGGAGTATGCTTTGAGAAGTAATAAGTATTTCTAAAAGTAAAGAAGTGAAGTAAGAAAAGAAGATATAATTTCAGTTTTAAGGAGTATGCTTTGAGAAGTAATAAGTATTTTGAAAAGTGAAGAAGTAAAGTAAGAAAAGAAGATAGAATTTCAGTTTTAAGGAGTATGTTTTGAGAAGTAATAAGTATTTTTAAAAGTGAAGAAGTAAAGTAAGAAAAGAAGATAGAATTTCAGTTTTAAGGAGCATGCTTTGAGAAGTATTAAGTATTTAGAAAAGTGAAGAAGATAAGTAAGAAAAGAAGATAGAATTTGAGTTTTAAGGAATATGCTTTGATAAGTATTAAATATTTCTAAAAGTGAAGAAGTAGAGTAAGAAAAGAAGATAGAATTTCAGTTTTAAGGAGTATGCTTTGAGAAGTAATAAGTATTTTTAAAAGTGAAGAAGTAAAGTAAGAAAAGAAGATATAATTTCAGTTTTAAGGAGTATGCTTTGAGAAGTATTAAGTATTTCTAAAAGTGAAGAAGTGAAGTAAGAAAAGAAGATAGAATTTCAGTTTTAAGGAGTATGCTTTGAGAAGTAATAAGTATTTTTAAAAGTGAAGAAGTAAAGTAAGAAAAGAAGATATAATTTCAGTTTTAAGGAGTATGCTTTGAGAAGTATTAAGTATTTCTAAAAGTGAAGAAGTGAAGTAAGAAAAGAAGATAGAATTTCAGTTTTAAGGAGTATGCTTTGAGAAGTATTAAGTATTTCTAAAAGTGAAGAAGTGAAGTAAGAAAAGAAGATAGAATTTCAGTTTTAAGGAGTATGTTTTGAGAAGTATTAAGTATTTAGAAAAGTGAAGAAGATAAGTAAGAAAAGAAGATAGAATTTCAGTTTTAAGGAGCATGCTTTGAGAAGTAATAAGTATTTTTAAAAGTGAAGAAGTAAAGTAAGAAAAGAAGATAGAATTTCAGTTTTAAGGAGCATGCTTTGAGAAGTATTAAGTATTTCTAAAAGTGAAGAAGTGAAGTAAGAAAAGAAGATAGAATTTGAGTTTTAAGGAGTATGCTTTGAGAAGTAATAAGTATTTTGAAAAGTGAAGAAGTAGAGTAAGAAAAGAAGATAGAATTTCAGTTTTAAGGAGTATGCTTTGAGAAGTATTAAGTATTTTTAAAAGTGAAGAAGTAAAGTAAGAAAAGAAGATAGAATTTGAGTTTTAAGGAATATGCTTTGATAAGTATTAAATATTTTTAAAAGTGAAGAAGTAAAGTAAGAAAAGAAGATAGCATTTCAGTTTTAAGGAGTATGCTTTGAGAAGTATTAAGTATTTAGAAAAGTGAAGAAGTAAAGTAAGAAAAGAAGATAGAATTTCAGTTTTAAGGAGTATGCTTTGAGAAGTAATAAGTATTTAGAAAAGTGAAGAAGTAAAGTAAGAAAAGAAGATAGAATTTGAGTTTTAAGGAGCATGCTTTGAGAAGTAATAAGTATTTTTAAAAGTGAAGAAGTAAAGTAAGAAAAGAAGATAGAATTTCAGTTTTAAGGAGTATGCTTTGAGAAGTAATAAGTATTTAGAAAAGTGAAGAAGTAAAGTAAGAAAAGAAGATAGAATTTGAGTTTTAAGGAGTATGCTTTGAGAAGTAATAAGTATTTCTAAAAGTGAAGAAGTAGAGTAAGAAAAGAAGATAGAATTTCAGTTTTAAGGAGTATGTTTTGAGAAGTAATAAGTATTTTTAAAAGTGAAGAAGTAAAGTAAGAAAAGAAGATAGCATTTCAGTTTTAAGGAGTATGCTTTGAGAAGTATTAAGTATTTAGAAAAGTGAAGAAGTAAAGTAAGAAAAGAAGATAGAATTTCAGTTTTAAGGAGTATGCTTTGAGAAGTAATAAGTATTTCTAAAAGTAAAGAAGTGAAGTAAGAAAAGAAGATAGAATTTCAGTTTTAAGGAGCATGCTTTGAGAAGTAATAAGTATTTTTAAAAGTGAAGAAGTAAAGTAAGAAAAGAAGATAGAATTTCAGTTTTAAGGAGTATGCTTTGAGAAGTAATAAGTATTTAGAAAAGTGAAGAAGTAAAGTAAGAAAAGAAGATAGAATTTCAGTTTTAAGGAGTATGCTTTGAGAAGTAATAAGTATTTAGAAAAGTGAAGAAGTAAAGTAAGAAAAGAAGATAGAATTTCAGTTTTAAGGAGTATGCTTTGAGAAGTAATAAGTATTTTGAAAAGTGAAGAAGTAAAGTAAGAAAAGAAGATAGAATTTCAGTTTTAAGGAGTATGCTTTGAGAAGTAATAAGTATTTTGAAAAGTGAAGAAGTAAAGTAAGAAAAGAAGATAGAATTTGAGTTTTAAGGAGTATGCTTTGAGAAGTATTAAGTATTTTTAAAAGTGAAGAAGTGAAGTAAGAAAAGAAGATAGCATTTCAGTTTTAAGGAGTATGCTTTGAGAAGTAATAAGTATTTCTAAAAGTAAAGAAGTGAAGTAAGAAAAGAAGATAGAATTTCAGTTTTAAGGAGTATGTTTTGAGAAGTAATAAGTATTTTTAAAAGTGAAGAAGTAAAGTAAGAAAAGAAGATAGAATTTCAGTTTTAAGGAGTATGCTTTGAGAAGTATTAAGTATTTAGAAAAGTGAAGAAGTAAAGTAAGAAAAGAAGATAGAATTTCAGTTTTAAGGAGTATGCTTTGAGAAGTAATAAGTATTTTGAAAAGTGAAGAAGTAAAGTAAGAAAAGAAGATAGAATTTCAGTTTTAAGGAGTATGCTTTGAGAAGTAATAAGTATTTAGAAAAGTGAAGAAGTAAAGTAAGAAAAGAAGATAGAATTTGAGTTTTAAGGAGTATGCTTTGAGAAGTAATAAGTATTTTTAAAAGTAAAGAAGTGAAGTAAGAAAAGAAGATAGAATTTCAGTTTTAAGGAGTATGCTTTGAGAAGTAATAAGTATTTAGAAAAGTGAAGAAGTAAAGTAAGAAAAGAAGATAGAATTTCAGTTTTAAGGAGCATGCTTTGAGAAGTATTAAGTATTTAGAAAAGTGAAGAAGTAAAGTAAGAAAAGAAGATAGCATTTCAGTTTTAAGGAGTATGCTTTGAGAAGTAATAAGTATTTCTAAAAGTGAAGAAGTAAAGTAAGAAAAGAAGATAGAATTTGAGTTTTAAGGAGTATGCTTTGAGAAGTAATAAGTATTTTGAAAAGTGAAGAAGTAGAGTAAGAAAAGAAGATAGAATTTCTGTTTTAAGGAGTATGCTTTGAGAAGTAATAAGTATTTTGAAAAGTGAAGAAGTAGAGTAAGAAAAGAAGATAGAATTTGAGTTTTAAGGAGTATGCTTTGAGAAGTATTAAGTATTTAGAAAAGTGAAGAAGTAGAGTAAGAAAAGAAGATATAATTTCAGTTTTAAGGAGTATGCTTTGAGAAGTATTAAGTATTTAGAAAAGTGAAGAAGTAAAGTAAGAAAAGAAGATATAATTTCAGTTTTAAGGAGTATGCTTTGAGAAGTAATAAGTATTTTTAAAAGTGAAGAAGTAAAGTAAGAAAAGAAGATAGAATTTCAGTTTTAAGGAGTATGCTTTGAGAAGTATTAAGTATTTTTAAAAGTGAAGAAGTAAAGTAAGAAAAGAAGATAGAATTTGAGTTTTAAGGAGTATGTTTTGAGAAGTATTAAGTATTTAGAAAAGTGAAGAAGATAAGTAAGAAAAGAAGATAGAATTTCAGTTTTAAGGAGCATGCTTTGAGAAGTATTAAGTATTTAGAAAAGTGAAGAAGTAAAGTAAGAAAAGAAGATAGAATTTCAGTTTTAAGGAGTATGCTTTGAGAAGTAATAAGTATTTTGAAAAGTGAAGAAGTAAAGTAAGAAAAGAAGATAGAATTTGAGTTTTAAGGAGTATGCTTTGAGAAGTAATAAGTATTTTGAAAAGTGAAGAAGTAAAGTAAGAAAAGAAGATAGCATTTCAGTTTTAAGGAGTATGCTTTGAGAAGTATTAAGTATTTAGAAAAGTGAAGAAGTAGAGTAAGAAAAGAAGATAGAATTTCAGTTTTAAGGAGTATGCTTTGAGAAGTAATAAGTATTTTGAAAAGTGAAGAAGTAAAGTAAGAAAAGAAGATAGAATTTGAGTTTTAAGGAGTATGCTTTGAGAAGTATTAAGTATTTTTAAAAGTGAAGAAGTGAAGTAAGAAAAGAAGATAGCATTTCAGTTTTAAGGAGTATGCTTTGAGAAGTAATAAGTATTTCTAAAAGTAAAGAAGTGAAGTAAGAAAAGAAGATAGAATTTCAGTTTTAAGGAGTATGTTTTGAGAAGTAATAAGTATTTTTAAAAGTGAAGAAGTAAAGTAAGAAAAGAAGATAGAATTTCAGTTTTAAGGAGTATGCTTTGAGAAGTATTAAGTATTTAGAAAAGTGAAGAAGTGAAGTAAGAAAAGAAGATAGAATTTCAGTTTTAAGGAGTATGCTTTGAGAAGTATTAAGTATTTAGAAAAGTGAAGAAGTAAAGTAAGAAAAGAAGATATAATTTCAGTTTTAAGGAGTATGCTTTGAGAAGTATTAAGTATTTAGAAAAGTGAAGAAGTAAAGTAAGAAAAGAAGATATAATTTCAGTTTTAAGGAGTATGCTTTGAGAAGTAATAAGTATTTTTAAAAGTGAAGAAGTAAAGTAAGAAAAGAAGATAGAATTTCAGTTTTAAGGAGTATGCTTTGAGAAGTATTAAGTATTTTTAAAAGTGAAGAAGTAAAGTAAGAAAAGAAGATAGAATTTGAGTTTTAAGGAGTATGTTTTGAGAAGTATTAAGTATTTAGAAAAGTGAAGAAGATAAGTAAGAAAAGAAGATAGAATTTCAGTTTTAAGGAGCATGCTTTGAGAAGTATTAAGTATTTAGAAAAGTGAAGAAGTAAAGTAAGAAAAGAAGATAGAATTTCAGTTTTAAGGAGTATGCTTTGAGAAGTAATAAGTATTTTGAAAAGTGAAGAAGTAAAGTAAGAAAAGAAGATAGAATTTGAGTTTTAAGGAGTATGCTTTGAGAAGTAATAAGTATTTTGAAAAGTGAAGAAGTAAAGTAAGAAAAGAAGATAGCATTTCAGTTTTAAGGAGTATGCTTTGAGAAGTATTAAGTATTTAGAAAAGTGAAGAAGTAGAGTAAGAAAAGAAGATAGAATTTCAGTTTTAAGGAGTATGCTTTGAGAAGTAATAAGTATTTTGAAAAGTGAAGAAGTAAAGTAAGAAAAGAAGATAGAATTTGAGTTTTAAGGAGTATGCTTTGAGAAGTATTAAGTATTTTTAAAAGTGAAGAAGTGAAGTAAGAAAAGAAGATAGCATTTCAGTTTTAAGGAGTATGCTTTGAGAAGTAATAAGTATTTCTAAAAGTAAAGAAGTGAAGTAAGAAAAGAAGATAGAATTTCAGTTTTAAGGAGTATGTTTTGAGAAGTAATAAGTATTTTTAAAAGTGAAGAAGTAAAGTAAGAAAAGAAGATAGAATTTCAGTTTTAAGGAGTATGCTTTGAGAAGTATTAAGTATTTAGAAAAGTGAAGAAGTGAAGTAAGAAAAGAAGATAGAATTTCAGTTTTAAGGAGTATGCTTTGAGAAGTAATAAGTATTTTGAAAAGTGAAGAAGTAAAGTAAGAAAAGAAGATATAATTTCAGTTTTAAGGAGTATGTTTTGAGAAGTAATAAGTATTTTGAAAAGTGAAGAAGTGAAGTAAGAAAAGAAGATAGCATTTCAGTTTTAAGGAGTATGCTTTGAGAAGTAATAAGTATTTCTAAAAGTAAAGAAGTGAAGTAAGAAAAGAAGATAGAATTTCAGTTTTAAGGAGTATGTTTTGAGAAGTAATAAGTATTTTTAAAAGTGAAGAAGTAAAGTAAGAAAAGAAGATAGAATTTCAGTTTTAAGGAGTATGCTTTGAGAAGTATTAAGTATTTAGAAAAGTGAAGAAGTAAAGTAAGAAAAGAAGATAGAATTTCAGTTTTAAGGAGTATGCTTTGAGAAGTATTAAGTATTTAGAAAAGTGAAGAAGTAAAGTAAGAAAAGAAGATAGAATTTGAGTTTTAAGGAGTATGTTTTGAGAAGTAATAAGTATTTTTAAAAGTGAAGAAGTAAAGTAAGAAAAGAAGATAGAATTTCAGTTTTAAGGAGTATGTTTTGAGAAGTAATAAGTATTTTTAAAAGTGAAGAAGTAAAGTAAGAAAAGAAGATAGAATTTCAGTTTTAAGGAGTATGCTTTGAGAAGTATTAAGTATTTTTAAAAGTGAAGAAGTAAAGTAAGAAAAGAAGATAGAATTTGAGTTTTAAGGAGTATGTTTTGAGAAGTATTAAGTATTTAGAAAAGTGAAGAAGATAAGTAAGAAAAGAAGATAGAATTTCAGTTTTAAGGAGCATGCTTTGAGAAGTATTAAGTATTTAGAAAAGTGAAGAAGTAAAGTAAGAAAAGAAGATAGAATTTCAGTTTTAAGGAGTATGCTTTGAGAAGTAATAAGTATTTTGAAAAGTGAAGAAGTAAAGTAAGAAAAGAAGATAGAATTTGAGTTTTAAGGAGTATGCTTTGAGAAGTAATAAGTATTTTGAAAAGTGAAGAAGTAAAGTAAGAAAAGAAGATAGCATTTCAGTTTTAAGGAGTATGCTTTGAGAAGTATTAAGTATTTAGAAAAGTGAAGAAGTAGAGTAAGAAAAGAAGATAGAATTTCAGTTTTAAGGAGTATGCTTTGAGAAGTAATAAGTATTTTGAAAAGTGAAGAAGTAAAGTAAGAAAAGAAGATAGAATTTGAGTTTTAAGGAGTATGCTTTGAGAAGTATTAAGTATTTTTAAAAGTGAAGAAGTGAAGTAAGAAAAGAAGATAGCATTTCAGTTTTAAGGAGTATGCTTTGAGAAGTAATAAGTATTTCTAAAAGTAAAGAAGTGAAGTAAGAAAAGAAGATAGAATTTCAGTTTTAAGGAGTATGTTTTGAGAAGTAATAAGTATTTTTAAAAGTGAAGAAGTAAAGTAAGAAAAGAAGATAGAATTTCAGTTTTAAGGAGTATGCTTTGAGAAGTATTAAGTATTTAGAAAAGTGAAGAAGTGAAGTAAGAAAAGAAGATAGAATTTCAGTTTTAAGGAGTATGCTTTGAGAAGTAATAAGTATTTTGAAAAGTGAAGAAGTAAAGTAAGAAAAGAAGATATAATTTCAGTTTTAAGGAGTATGTTTTGAGAAGTAATAAGTATTTTGAAAAGTGAAGAAGTAAAGTAAGAAAAGAAGATAGAATTTCAGTTTTAAGGAGCATGCTTTGAGAAGTATTAAGTATTTTTAAAAGTGAAGAAGTGAAGTAAGAAAAGAAGATAGAATTTCAGTTTTAAGGAGTATGTTTTGAGAAGTATTAAGTATTTAGAAAAGTGAAGAAGATAAGTAAGAAAAGAAGATAGAATTTCAGTTTTAAGGAGCATGCTTTGAGAAGTATTAAGTATTTCTAAAAGTGAAGAAGTAAAGTAAGAAAAGAAGATAGAATTTGAGTTTTAAGGAGTATGTTTTGAGAAGTAATAAGTATTTTTAAAAGTGAAGAAGTAAAGTAAGAAAAGAAGATAGCATTTCAGTTTTAAGGAGTATGTTTTGAGAAGTAATAAGTATTTTTAAAAGTGAAGAAGTAAAGTAAGAAAAGAAGATAGAATTTCAGTTTTAAGGAGTATGCTTTGAGAAGTATTAAGTATTTAGAAAAGTGAAGAAGTAGAGTAAGAAAAGAAGATAGAATTTCAGTTTTAAGGAGTATGCTTTGAGAAGTAATAAGTATTTCTAAAAGTAAAGAAGTAAAGTAAGAAAAGAAGATAGAATTTGAGTTTTAAGGAGTATGTTTTGAGAAGTAATAAGTATTTTTAAAAGTGAAGAAGTAAAGTAAGAAAAGAAGATAGAATTTCAGTTTTAAGGAGTATGTTTTGAGAAGTAATAAGTATTTTTAAAAGTGAAGAAGTAAAGTAAGAAAAGAAGATAGAATTTCAGTTTTAAGGAGTATGCTTTGAGAAGTATTAAGTATTTAGAAAAGTGAAGAAGTAAAGTAAGAAAAGAAGATAGAATTTCAGTTTTAAGGAGTATGTTTTGAGAAGTATTAAGTATTTAGAAAAGTGAAGAAGATAAGTAAGAAAAGAAGATAGAATTTCAGTTTTAAGGAGCATGCTTTGAGAAGTATTAAGTATTTAGAAAAGTGAAGAAGTAAAGTAAGAAAAGAAGATAGAATTTCAGTTTTAAGGAGTATGCTTTGAGAAGTAATAAGTATTTAGAAAAGTGAAGAAGTAAAGTAAGAAAAGAAGATAGAATTTGAGTTTTAAGGAGTATGCTTTGAGAAGTAATAAGTATTTTTAAAAGTGAAGAAGTAAAGTAAGAAAAGAAGATAGCATTTCAGTTTTAAGGAGTATGCTTTGAGAAGTATTAAGTATTTAGAAAAGTGAAGAAGTAGAGTAAGAAAAGAAGATAGAATTTCAGTTTTAAGGAGTATGCTTTGAGAAGTAATAAGTATTTTGAAAAGTGAAGAAGTAAAGTAAGAAAAGAAGATAGAATTTGAGTTTTAAGGAGTATGCTTTGAGAAGTAATAAGTATTTTTAAAAGTAAAGAAGTGAAGTAAGAAAAGAAGATAGAATTTCAGTTTTAAGGAGTATGCTTTGAGAAGTAATAAGTATTTAGAAAAGTGAAGAAGTAAAGTAAGAAAAGAAGATAGAATTTCAGTTTTAAGGAGCATGCTTTGAGAAGTATTAAGTATTTAGAAAAGTGAAGAAGTAAAGTAAGAAAAGAAGATAGCATTTCAGTTTTAAGGAGTATGCTTTGAGAAGTAATAAGTATTTCTAAAAGTGAAGAAGTAAAGTAAGAAAAGAAGATAGAATTTGAGTTTTAAGGAGTATGCTTTGAGAAGTAATAAGTATTTTGAAAAGTGAAGAAGTAGAGTAAGAAAAGAAGATAGAATTTCTGTTTTAAGGAGTATGCTTTGAGAAGTAATAAGTATTTTGAAAAGTGAAGAAGTAGAGTAAGAAAAGAAGATAGAATTTGAGTTTTAAGGAGTATGCTTTGAGAAGTATTAAGTATTTAGAAAAGTGAAGAAGTAGAGTAAGAAAAGAAGATATAATTTCAGTTTTAAGGAGTATGCTTTGAGAAGTATTAAGTATTTAGAAAAGTGAAGAAGTAAAGTAAGAAAAGAAGATATAATTTCAGTTTTAAGGAGTATGCTTTGAGAAGTAATAAGTATTTTTAAAAGTGAAGAAGTAAAGTAAGAAAAGAAGATAGAATTTCAGTTTTAAGGAGTATGCTTTGAGAAGTATTAAGTATTTTTAAAAGTGAAGAAGTAAAGTAAGAAAAGAAGATAGAATTTCAGTTTTAAGGAGTATGCTTTGAGAAGTATTAAGTATTTAGAAAAGTGAAGAAGATAAGTAAGAAAAGAAGATAGAATTTCAGTTTTAAGGAGCATGCTTTGAGAAGTATTAAGTATTTAGAAAAGTGAAGAAGTAAAGTAAGAAAAGAAGATAGAATTTCAGTTTTAAGGAGTATGCTTTGAGAAGTAATAAGTATTTTGAAAAGTGAAGAAGTAAAGTAAGAAAAGAAGATAGAATTTGAGTTTTAAGGAGTATGCTTTGAGAAGTAATAAGTATTTTGAAAAGTGAAGAAGTAAAGTAAGAAAAGAAGATAGCATTTCAGTTTTAAGGAGTATGCTTTGAGAAGTATTAAGTATTTAGAAAAGTGAAGAAGTAGAGTAAGAAAAGAAGATAGAATTTCAGTTTTAAGGAGTATGCTTTGAGAAGTAATAAGTATTTTGAAAAGTGAAGAAGTAAAGTAAGAAAAGAAGATAGAATTTGAGTTTTAAGGAGTATGCTTTGAGAAGTATTAAGTATTTTTAAAAGTGAAGAAGTGAAGTAAGAAAAGAAGATAGCATTTCAGTTTTAAGGAGTATGCTTTGAGAAGTAATAAGTATTTCTAAAAGTAAAGAAGTGAAGTAAGAAAAGAAGATAGAATTTCAGTTTTAAGGAGTATGTTTTGAGAAGTAATAAGTATTTTTAAAAGTGAAGAAGTAAAGTAAGAAAAGAAGATAGAATTTCAGTTTTAAGGAGTATGCTTTGAGAAGTATTAAGTATTTAGAAAAGTGAAGAAGTGAAGTAAGAAAAGAAGATAGAATTTCAGTTTTAAGGAGTATGCTTTGAGAAGTAATAAGTATTTTGAAAAGTGAAGAAGTAAAGTAAGAAAAGAAGATATAATTTCAGTTTTAAGGAGTATGTTTTGAGAAGTAATAAGTATTTTGAAAAGTGAAGAAGTAAAGTAAGAAAAGAAGATAGAATTTCAGTTTTAAGGAGCATGCTTTGAGAAGTATTAAGTATTTTTAAAAGTGAAGAAGTGAAGTAAGAAAAGAAGATAGAATTTCAGTTTTAAGGAGTATGTTTTGAGAAGTATTAAGTATTTAGAAAAGTGAAGAAGATAAGTAAGAAAAGAAGATAGAATTTCAGTTTTAAGGAGCATGCTTTGAGAAGTATTAAGTATTTCTAAAAGTGAAGAAGTAAAGTAAGAAAAGAAGATAGAATTTGAGTTTTAAGGAGTATGTTTTGAGAAGTAATAAGTATTTTTAAAAGTGAAGAAGTAAAGTAAGAAAAGAAGATAGCATTTCAGTTTTAAGGAGTATGTTTTGAGAAGTAATAAGTATTTTTAAAAGTGAAGAAGTAAAGTAAGAAAAGAAGATAGAATTTCAGTTTTAAGGAGTATGCTTTGAGAAGTATTAAGTATTTAGAAAAGTGAAGAAGTAGAGTAAGAAAAGAAGATAGAATTTCAGTTTTAAGGAGTATGCTTTGAGAAGTAATAAGTATTTCTAAAAGTAAAGAAGTAAAGTAAGAAAAGAAGATAGAATTTGAGTTTTAAGGAGTATGTTTTGAGAAGTAATAAGTATTTTTAAAAGTGAAGAAGTAAAGTAAGAAAAGAAGATAGAATTTCAGTTTTAAGGAGTATGTTTTGAGAAGTAATAAGTATTTTTAAAAGTGAAGAAGTAAAGTAAGAAAAGAAGATAGAATTTCAGTTTTAAGGAGTATGCTTTGAGAAGTATTAAGTATTTAGAAAAGTGAAGAAGTAAAGTAAGAAAAGAAGATAGAATTTCAGTTTTAAGGAGTATGTTTTGAGAAGTATTAAGTATTTAGAAAAGTGAAGAAGATAAGTAAGAAAAGAAGATAGAATTTCAGTTTTAAGGAGCATGCTTTGAGAAGTATTAAGTATTTAGAAAAGTGAAGAAGTAAAGTAAGAAAAGAAGATAGAATTTCAGTTTTAAGGAGTATGCTTTGAGAAGTAATAAGTATTTAGAAAAGTGAAGAAGTAAAGTAAGAAAAGAAGATAGAATTTGAGTTTTAAGGAGTATGCTTTGAGAAGTAATAAGTATTTTTAAAAGTGAAGAAGTAAAGTAAGAAAAGAAGATAGCATTTCAGTTTTAAGGAGTATGCTTTGAGAAGTATTAAGTATTTAGAAAAGTGAAGAAGTAGAGTAAGAAAAGAAGATAGAATTTCAGTTTTAAGGAGTATGCTTTGAGAAGTAATAAGTATTTTGAAAAGTGAAGAAGTAAAGTAAGAAAAGAAGATAGAATTTGAGTTTTAAGGAGTATGCTTTGAGAAGTATTAAGTATTTTTAAAAGTGAAGAAGTGAAGTAAGAAAAGAAGATAGCATTTCAGTTTTAAGGAGTATGCTTTGAGAAGTAATAAGTATTTCTAAAAGTAAAGAAGTGAAGTAAGAAAAGAAGATAGAATTTCAGTTTTAAGGAGTATGTTTTGAGAAGTAATAAGTATTTTTAAAAGTGAAGAAGTAAAGTAAGAAAAGAAGATAGAATTTCAGTTTTAAGGAGTATGCTTTGAGAAGTATTAAGTATTTAGAAAAGTGAAGAAGTGAAGTAAGAAAAGAAGATAGAATTTCAGTTTTAAGGAGTATGCTTTGAGAAGTAATAAGTATTTTGAAAAGTGAAGAAGTAAAGTAAGAAAAGAAGATATAATTTCAGTTTTAAGGAGTATGTTTTGAGAAGTAATAAGTATTTTGAAAAGTGAAGAAGTAAAGTAAGAAAAGAAGATAGAATTTCAGTTTTAAGGAGCATGCTTTGAGAAGTATTAAGTATTTTTAAAAGTGAAGAAGTGAAGTAAGAAAAGAAGATAGAATTTCAGTTTTAAGGAGTATGTTTTGAGAAGTATTAAGTATTTAGAAAAGTGAAGAAGATAAGTAAGAAAAGAAGATAGAATTTCAGTTTTAAGGAGCATGCTTGAGAAGTATTAAGTATTTCTAAAAGTGAAGAAGTAAAGTAAGAAAAGAAGATAGAATTTGAGTTTTAAGGAGTATGCTTTGAGAAGTAATAAGTATTTTTAAAAGTGAAGAAGTAAAGTAAGAAAAGAAGATAGCATTTCAGTTTTAAGGAGTATGCTTTGAGAAGTATTAAGTATTTAGAAAAGTGAAGAAGTAGAGTAAGAAAAGAAGATAGAATTTCAGTTTTAAGGAGTATGCTTTGAGAAGTAATAAGTATTTAGAAAAGTGAAGAAGTAAAGTAAGAAAAGAAGATAGAATTTGAGTTTTAAGGAGTATGCTTTGAGAAGTATTAAGTATTTTAAAAGTGAAGAAGTGAAGTAAGAAAAGAAGATAGCATTTCAGTTTTAAGGAGTATGCTTTGAGAAGTAATAAGTATTTCTAAAAGTAAAGAAGTGAAGTAAGAAAAGAAGATAGAATTTCAGTTTTAAGGAGTATGTTTTGAGAAGTAATAAGTATTTCTAAAAGTGAAGAAGTAAAGTAAGAAAAGAAGATATAATTTCAGTTTTAAGGAGTATGCTTTGAGAAGTATTAAGTATTTCTAAAAGTGAAGAAGTGAAGTAAGAAAAGAAGATAGAATTTGAGTTTTAAGGAGTATGCTTTGAGAAGTAATAAGTATTTTGAAAAGTGAAGAAGTAGAGTAAGAAAAGAAGATAGAATTTCAGTTTTAAGGAGTATGCTTTGAGAAGTAATAAGTATTTTGAAAAGTGAAGAAGTAGAGTAAGAAAAGAAGATAGAATTTGAGTTTTAAGGAGTATGCTTTGAGAAGTAATAAGTATTTAGAAAAGTGAAGAAGTAAAGTAAGAAAAGAAGATAGAATTTGAGTTTTTAGGAGTATGCTTTGAGAAGTATTAAGTATTTAGAAAAGTGAAGAAGTAAAGTAAGAAAAGAAGATAGAATTTCAGTTTTAAGGAGTATGTTTTGAGAAGTAATAAGTATTTTTAAAAGTGAAGAAGTAAAGTAAGAAAAGAAGATAGAATTTGAGTTTTTAGGAGTATGCTTTGAGAAGTATTAAGTATTTAGAAAAGTGAAGAAGTAAAGTAAGAAAAGAAGATAGAATTTCAGTTTTAAGGAGTATGATTTGAGAAGTAATAAGTATTTTGAAAAGTGAAGAAGTAAAGTAAGAAAAGAAGATAGAATTTCAGTTTTAAGGAGCATGCTTTGAGAAGTATTAAGTATTTCTAAAAGTGAAGAAGTAAAGTAAGAAAAGAAGATAGAATTTGAGTTTTAAGGAGTATGCTTTGAGAAGTAATAAGTATTTTTAAAAGTGAAGAAGTAAAGTAAGAAAAGAAGATATAATTTCAGTTTTAAGGAGTATGCTTTGAGAAGTATTAAGTATTTTGAAAAGTGAAGAAGTAAAGTAAGAAAAGAAGATAGAATTTCAGTTTTAAGGAGTATGTTTTGAGAAGTATTAAGTATTTAGAAAAGTGAAGAAGATAAGTAAGAAAGAAGATAGAATTTGAGTTTTAAGGAGTATGCTTTGAGAAGTAATAAGTATTTTGAAAAGTGAAGAAGTAAAGTAAGAAAAGAAGATAGAATTTCAGTTTTAAGGAGCATGCTTTGAGAAGTATTAAGTATTTAGAAAAGTGAAGAAGTAAAGTAAGAAAAGAAGATAGAATTTCAGTTTTAAGGAGTATGATTTGAGAAGTAATAAGTATTTTGAAAAGTGAAGAAGTAAAGTAAGAAAAGAAGATAGAATTTGAGTTTTTAGGAGTATGCTTTGAGAAGTATTAAGTATTTAGAAAAGTGAAGAAGTAAAGTAAGAAAAGAAGATAGAATTTCAGTTTTAAGGAGTATGCTTTGAGAAGTAATAAGTATTTAGAAAAGTGAAGAAGTAAAGTAAGAAAAGAAGATAGAATTTGAGTTTTTAGGAGTATGCTTTGAGAAGTATTAAGTATTTAGAAAAGTGAAGAAGTAAAGTAAGAAAAGAAGATAGAATTTCAGTTTTAAGGAGTATGATTTGAGAAGTAATAAGTATTTTGAAAAGTGAAGAAGTAAAGTAAGAAAAGAAGATAGAATTTGAGTTTTAAGGAGTATGCTTTGAGAAGTAATAAGTATTTAGAAAAGTGAAGATGTAAAGTAAGAAAAGAAGATAGAATTTGAGTTTTAAGGAGCATGCTTTGAGAAGTAATAAGTATTTTGAAAAGTGAAGAAGTAAAGTAAGAAAAGAAGATATAATTTCAGTTTTAAGGAGTATGCTTTGAGAAGTAATAAGTATTTTGAAAAGTGAAGAAGTAAAGTAAGAAAAGAAGATAGAATTTCAGTTTTAAGGAGTATGCTTTGAGAAGTAATAAGTATTTTTAAAAGTGAAGAAGTAAAGTAAGAAAAGAAGATATAATTTCAGTTTTAAGGAGCATGCTTTGAGAAGTATTAAGTATTTTTAAAAGTGAAGAAGTAAAGTAAGAAAAGAAGATAGAATTTCAGTTTTAAGGAGTATGCTTTGAGAAGTAATAAGTATTTAGAAAAGTGAAGAAGTAAAGTAAGAAAAGAAGATAGAATTTCAGTTTTAAGGAGTATGCTTTGAGAAGTAATAAGTATTTTTAAAAGTGAAGAAGTAAAGTAAGAAAAGAAGATAGCATTTCAGTTTTAAGGAGTATGCTTTGAGAAGTATTAAGTATTTAGAAAAGTGAAGAAGTAAAGTAAGAAAAGAAGATAGAATTTCAGTTTTAAGGAGCATGCTTTGAGAAGTATTAAGTATTTAGAAAAGTGAAGAAGTAAAGTAAGAAAAGAAGATATAATTTCAGTTTTAAGGAGTATGCTTTGAGAAGTATTAAGTATTTTTAAAAGTGAAGAAGTAAAGTAAGAAAAGAAGATAGAATTTCAGTTTTAAGGAGCATGCTTTGAGAAGTAATAAGTATTTCTAAAAGTGAAGAAGTAGAGTAAGAAAAGAAGATAGAATTTCAGTTTTAAGGAGTATGCTTTGAGAAGTAATAAGTATTTTTAAAAGTGAAGAAGTAAAGTAAGAAAAGAAGATATAATTTCAGTTTTAAGGAGCATGCTTTGAGAAGTATTAAGTATTTCTAAAAGTGAAGAAGTAAAGTAAGAAAAGAAGATAGAATTTCAGTTTTAAGGAGTATGCTTTGAGAAGTAATAAGTATTTAGAAAAGTGAAGAAGTAAAGTAAGAAAAGAAGATAGCATTTCAGTTTTAAGGAGTATGCTTTGAGAAGTAATAAGTATTTCTAAAAGTAAAGAAGTGAAGTAAGAAAAGAAGATAGAATTTCAGTTTTAAGGAGTATGTTTTGAGAAGTAATAAGTATTTTTAAAAGTGAAGAAGTAAAGTAAGAAAAGAAGATAGAATTTCAGTTTTAAGGAGCATGCTTTGAGAAGTATTAAGTATTTAGAAAAGTGAAGAAGTAAAGTAAGAAAAGAAGATATAATTTCAGTTTTAAGGAGTATGCTTTGAGAAGTAATAAGTATTTTGAAAAGTGAAGAAGTAAAGTAAGAAAAGAAGATAGAATTTCAGTTTTAAGGAGTATGTTTTGAGAAGTAATAAGTATTTAGAAAAGTGAAGAAGTAGAGTAAGAAAAGAAGATAGAATTTCAGTTTTAAGGAGTATGCTTTGAGAAGTATTAAGTATTTCTAAAAGTAAAGAAGTAAAGTAAGAAAAGAAGATAGAATTTCAGTTTTAAGGAGCATGCTTTGAGAAGTATTAAGTATTAGAAAAGTGAAGAAGTAAAGTAAGAAAAGAAGATAGAATTTGAGTTTTAAGGAATATGCTTTGATAAGTATTAAATATTTCTAAAAGTGAAGAAGTAGAGTAAGAAAAAAAGATAGAATTTCAGTTTTA